>CM077644.1:242823146-242860646 GCA_039707465.1 Rhabdophis nuchalis
GCGGTCTATAAATTAAATATTATTATTATTATTATTATTATTATTATTGGCCCCCAACAGAGAGGGCTCGCAACTTGGGTGTCCTCCTGTCTTTAGAAGAGCACATGACGGCCGTGGACAGGGGGGCTTTCGATCAGGTCCGCCTGATATGCCAGTTGTGTCCCTTTCTGGATCGTGACGCCTTACGCACTGTCACTCAAGCCCTCGTCACCTCCCGCCTGGACTACTGTAACACTCTCTACATGGGGCTTCCCTTGAGATGCACCCGGAGGCTCCAGTTAGTTCAGAATGCGGCCGCGTGGGGGATTTGGGGAGCATCTAGACGCTCCCATGTGACACCTCTCCTACGTGAGCTGCACTGGCTGCCTGTGGCTTTCCGGGTGTGCTTCAAGATACTAGTGACCACCTTTAAAGCGCTCCATGGCAAGGGACCTGGCTATCTGCAAGACCGCCTCCTGCTGCCAAACACCTCCCACCGACCAGTTCGCTCCCACAGAGCGGGCCTCCTCAGGGTGCCGTCGGCCAGGCAATGTCGGCTGGCGACCCCCAGGGGGAGAGCCTTCTCTGTGGCAGCTCCTGCCCTCTGGAATGACCTCCGCCCTGAATTACGTACCATCACAGACCTACGTCTCTTCCGTCGGGCCCCGAAGACACATCTATTTCACACAGCCGGCCTGTCATAGCTTTGTTTTAACTGGGTTTTAGTATTGGGTTTTAAATTATGGGCCAAATCATTTAATATATATTAATATGTTATTTTAACTTTTGTATTTTCTGTTCTTACTGTGGCTGTTCACCGCCCTGAGTCCCGAGAGGGAGAAGGGTGGTATATAAATTAAATAATATATAAATACATAAATAAATACATAAATAAATACATAAATAAATAAATATCAACCTGTTGTAATGTTCATGTAGACACCAGGCATCGAGCTGTTGGAAGAAATATCCCTCTGGTTCAGTTCCAAGTCAGGAGAAAGAAACTGGAAACATGGAGGCTGACTGGAAAGAAGGTTTAATGATGAGCAGAGGAATCGCATGGGATTGTGCTACTGGTGCAGCTGACCACATGGAGTTCAGAGTTCTCTTGGGCTTTGAAAGGGAAGCGGTGGCCCCGGGGCTAAGATGCTGAGCTTGTCAATCAGAAAGGTTGGCAGCTCGGCGGTTCGAATCCCTAGTGCCGCGTAACGGAGGGAGCCCCCGTGACTCGTCCCAGCTTCTGCCAACCTAGCAGTTCGAAAGCACGTAAAAAAAAATGCAAGTCGAAAAATAGGAGCCACCTTTGGTGGGAAGGGAACATGAGAACATGCCTCCTGTCACCCAGTTGATTTTCAGCTCTCTGCCATGCATGCACGGGGGCCGGGGCACATGCAGGAGACACATGCACATGTGTGGTGGGGTGTGGTGGGGTCATAAGCACATGTGCATAGGGTGGGAGGGTCATGCATACATGTGTAAGGGGTGGGGGGATCACAGGGGGGTGCAGCGCTCCCCCAGCATCCCATTTTTGGTCCCAGGAGGCTGCAGGGAGGCCTACTACACCCAAAACAGGGCAGGGGAAGGTCGTGTGTGCATGAATGGGGGAGGGGGGGTCCCATGCATATGTGCAGGGGAAGGATGGTGATGGAGTGTCATAGGCACATTGCATTATGGATGTGGACACACACACTTTCGGCACCCAACAACAAAAATGTTAACCATCACTGGTCTAGGTTATCAGGAGGTTTTTCAGGGTACATCATAATTGTAAGGTTTCCTAAAAATGCCCTAGTTGATTCATGAGTATCGAGCCAAGTTTCAATACAAAACCAGTCATTTATTAGGAGCATTGTAGGCAAGGCCTTTTCACAGACAGGGCTGAGCTTTGTTTGAGTTATAGCTGAACTTCAACCCTGTTCCTTCCTTCCCCTCAGTCTGTGTCATAAATCACATTCCCCAATGCGGTGCACCCCTCCCAAGCCTGCTGAAGCAACCTGAGATCCGACTTCAGCCAACAATATGCGTGGAATGCACTCCACCCGTTCTCTCACTATTTTTTTTTATTTTATTAAATTTATACCCCGCCCTTCTCCTTGTTAGGACCCAGGGCGGCGCACAGGCATTATTTAAGAACACAAAATACAATAAATATCTATTAAAATGTATTAAATTAATAAACCCGTGCTAAAACCCAATATTAAAACCCTTGCCAATTATAAATTATTTTCTTAAAAAGTCAGAAATGGGGGCTATCCTAGGCCGGCTTGTTGGAATAAATACGTCTTTATGACAACTATGACAACGTTTTCTACATTGGGAGCAGGGGTGGGTTCCTGCCAGTTCTAAGCTCTTCTATAGAAGAGGTTCCACAAATCTACAGTGCCATTTAGAACCGGTTCCAGCTCCCTGCCCATTTGCCCATCATCCAGAGGAAGAGCGAGAGGAGGAATTCTGGAAGTTGAAGTCCACAAGTCTTAAAGCTGTCAAGTTTGAACACCCCTGGGCTTTTTTCCCCTAAAGGGTTAGGGGTGCAAGGGTCTTGTAACTTGACAGCTTTAAGACTTGTGTGCTTCAAATGCCAGAGTTTCTGAGCCAACATTTTGGTTGTAAGCAAGAGCATTGTTGTGCGTTTCACCACATTTTACAAGTTGGCCATGCCCAGTCAGTCACATGGCTGGCAAGCTACTCCCACCCAGTCACACAGCAGGCAAGCCACACCGACCCAGTCACATGGCTGGCAAGCCACTCCCACAAAGTAGGCCACACCTACAGAAGAGGTTCTAAAAAAATTTGAAACCCACCACTGGTTGGGAGTTGACAATACTTTTGAATGGTTACTAAGTAATTTGTAAAAGTACCTGTAGGAGTAAAAGTCTCGCTGTCCCTTTCACCCATCAGTGATCTGCCTTCCACCTTGTCTGTGGTCTTGTCTGTAGATTTTCTCTGTCATGTGGCCAAAGGATGAGAGAACTGGGAGCGAAATGCACCTCCTTTGAAGATTCATTTGCTCTAAAGTCAATGTTTATTGGGCTTCCTCCGATTTTATTTGAGAGCTTATCAACACCACACTTCAGAGAGCTTTATGGCATTGTTACGACATCCCCGGTGATGGCTTTCCCACCGCACTAAAACAGATGGATGATTGCCCAATTATGCTGCTTCTAAGGTCACAGAAATGTCAGCAGGTCTGGCATTTGAAAGGTAGGACACTGGAAAAAGGGGCTTGATCTCTCTTAATAGAAGCGGCTGTTTTTTCTCTCTGTCTCCCCACATGAGGGAGAAAGAGAGAGAGAAGCAGGGAATGGGAGAGAGAGGGAGATAGAGGGAGGGAGAGCAAGAGAAGCAGGGAAAATGACAGAGGGAAAAGAAAAGAGAAAGAAACAGAAAAATGGGGGGAAGAGAGAAAGAGATAGAAGTAGGGGAGAGAGAGAGAGAGAGAGAAGCAGGGAAAGTGAAAGAGAGGAGAGGGAGGGAGAGGAAGGGAGGGAGAGGGAGGGAGGGAGAGAGAAGCAGGGAAAATGACAGAGGGAAAAGAAAAGAGAAAGAAACAGAAAAATGGGGGGAAGAGAGAAAGAGATAGAAGTAGGGGAGAGAGAGAGAGAGAGAGAGAGAAGCAGGGAAAGTGAAAGAGAGGAGAGGGAGGGGGAGGGAGGGAGGGAGAGGGAGGGAGGGAGAGGGAGGGAGGGAGAGAGAAGCAGGGAAAATGACAGAGGGAAAACAAAAGAGAATGAAACAGAAAAATGGGGGAAAAGAGAGAAAGAGATAGAAGTAGGGGAAATAGAGAGAGAGGGATGTGTGTGTGTATCTATGTGTGTGTGTGTGTGTGTGTGAGAGAGAGAGAGAGAGAGAGAGAAGCAGGCAAATGGGAGAGAATCAGGAAACATGAGATAGATAGATAGATAGATAGATAGATAGATAGATAGATAGATAGATAGATAGATAGATAGATAGATAGATAGATAGATAGATATAGACAGACAGACAGACAGACAGACAGACAGACAGACAGACAGACAGACAGACAGACAGATGAAGCAGGAAAATGGCTGACAGAGAGAAAAGCATGAAAAATGAGAGAGAGAAACAGAAAATGAGAGAGACAGAGAGACAGAGGGAAGAGAGAGAGAGACAGACAGAGAAAAGAGAGAGGAACAGAGAGAGAAAAGAGAGAGAGACAGAGAGGGAAAAGAGAGACAGATACAGAGAGAGACAGAGAGAAGCCAAACACAATTTCGCAGCAACTGTGCCTCAGTCCATACCCTTTAAGGACCCAAAGAATCGTTAAGGATCAACGTTCGGTGAACCTGTCACCTCTTGGAGAATCTACAATTCTCAAAGATTGAAGGAGAAAGCGTCAGCAACCAACTCCACTTGGAACTGGTTAAATACAATACAATAGCAGAGTTGGAAGGGACCTTGTAGGTCTTCTAGTCCAACCCCCTGCGTGGGCCGGAACCTTATACCATTTCAGACAAATGGCTATCCAACATCTTCTTGAAGACTTGCCGTGTTGGGGCATTCTCAACTTCTGGAGGCAAGCTGTTCCAGAGGTTAATTGTTCTCACTGTCAGGAAGTTTCTCCTTAGTTCTAAGTTGCTTCTCTCCTTGATTAGTTTCCACCCATTGCTTCTTGTCCTGCCCCCAGGTGCCTTGGAGAATAGTTTGACTCCCTCTTCTTTGTGGCACCCTCTGAGATATCGGAACTGTTTTAATACGTCACCCATTCAACATTTCTCAAGTTGGCCACACTTCTTTTGGATGATCAGAGATGAATCAAGGAGCTAAGTTTTCACAGACCTCTTGTGCAGGCCAAGAAAAGTCCAGCAAAGACCCCCATCATGCAATGGTGCTGTTTTTCTCCTTGGGATAACAGAAAAACAGCAGAGTTGGAAGGGACAACAACAGCCCTGGGAAGTGTGTCCCATTGGGAGAGGGGGACTGTCCCAAAGCCATCCAGCCAGCTTTCATGGCTTAGGCAGGACTTGAACTCACGGTCTCTTGCTTTCTAGCCTGGCCCCTTAACCACTAGACCAAACTAGCCTTCATTTATGAGGCTTCTCCATATTCTGCTTATGAGATGAGCGTTATAAATGATCTTTCCCTTCGTCCGGTCCGCTCCCATAGAGAGGGTCTTCTCCGGGTGCCGTCGGCTGGGCAATGCCGGTTGGCGACACCCAGGGGAAGGGCCTTCTCTGTGGCGGGCCCGGCCCTCTGGAATGACCTACCCCCCGACCTTCACACTACCTCGGACCTCCGCCTCTTCCGCCAACGTCTTAAGACGCATTTATTCCAACAAGCCGGCCTAGGATAGCCCCCCCCCCCCCCCGTTCTGACTTTCATACATAAATTATAATTTGGTAGGGCTTTTAATATGGGTTTTAGCACGGGTAAATAATTTAATATATTTTAATGTTGTATATTGTATTTATTGTGGTTTTTAAATAATACCTGTGCACCGCCCTGGGTCCTAACAAGGAGAAGGGCGGGGTATAAATTCGAATAAATAAATAAATAAATAAATAAATAAATAAGTAAGTAAGTAAGTAAGTAAGTAAGTAAGTAAGTAAGTAAGTAAGTAAGTAAGTAAGTAAACAAACAAACAAACAAACAAACAAATCAATCAATCAATCAATCAATCTTTCGCTTATTTAGTTAATGCTGGGAGATTGAAGGAAAGTGAATTGAGGATTTCCATGGATTGGCTTCTTTTTCACCTGGATATTACTTGTGTGTGGGGGAGGAATCATCCGTTGATCTTCCTAATATGTGTCCTGCAACTGGCCTGCAGCTTTCAATGAACATCCGGAAGAGAAGCTGCTTAGACAAGCTACCTCTGGCTATGGAACAGAACAAGAGAGTTGGAAGGGACCTTGGAGGTCTTGTAGTCCACCCACCTGCTCAAGCAGGGGATCCTACGCCATTCCAGACAAGTGATTGTCGAGTCTTTTTTCAAAAAACCTCCCGTGATGGAGCACCCACATCTTCTGGTGGCAAGCAGTTCTACTGGTTCATCGTCCTCAGGAAGCTTCTCCTTAGTTTCAAGTTGCTTCTCTTTTGGATAAGTTTCCATTTGTTGTTTCTTGTCCTGCCCTCAGGTGCTTTGGAGAACAGGTTGACCCCCATCTTCTTTATGGCACAGGCAATCTTCAAGTTACAACTATCTGTTTGGTGGCCATTCAAAGTTACGACATACTGAAAACAGTGACTTGTGACTGTTTTTCACACTTCAGACTGTCGCGGCATCTCCCATGGTCACAAAATTTAGGCGCATGGCAACTGGCATGTATTTATGACGGTTGCAGAGTCCCAGGGTTATGTGATCCCCATTTATGACCTTCCCACCCAGCTTCAGACAAGCAAGGTCAACAAGGGGAGCCAGGTTCCCTTAACCACCACATGGTTCATTTAACAACTGTTGCAAGAAGAGTCATCCAGTGGGCCAAAGCTCACTTAACAACTGTCTTGTTCAGCAATGTTGGGCTCAATTGTAGTGGTAAGTCCATCAATAATGGGAGGAGAAGTAGGAGGAGGAGGAGAAAGAGGAGGAGGAGAAAGAGGAGGAGGAGGAGAAGTAGGAGAAAGAGGAGGAGGAGGAGGAAAGGAAGGAAGGAAAGGAAGGGGGAGAAGGACTGTGGGGTTCCTTGGTGCTCTCTGAGCTTGGTTGTATTCTTGCAGACATTTCATTACCCAACTAGGTAATACCATCTGGGCATCATCAAAAGTCCTACTACTTTCAGTGGGCGCTGTTGACACTTACTCAAAAGCCAGGGGTTTTGATCACATAATTGCCCTGTTGCAATCCCCATCTTGATTTAAAAAAAAAATCTGGATGCCCCTAGTAGGAAGGGAAGAGAAGCAAAAATGGACTGTTTATACAAGAAGTTTAATTCATTAATTAATCTATCTGGTTTTTGATTATTGCTCTTCTTTCAATATTTTCTGCCTTCTCCCAATACCTCTCCCTGCTCCCCAGGTAAATTAACTTCATCTCTAATAAACCTTTGCAAAAACAACCCCAAACTCTTCCCCTAGCTCAGGGATCGCAACCTTAAACACTCAAAGAGCCACAAAGGTCCTAACTGGAAGCCCCCCCCCCTCCATTCAGCCAACCGGAAGTCCGGTTCCCCCACCATAGAGTCTTCTCCTAGCACAGCGTCCTTTTTCCTCTACCTGTCCTAACCGAAAGCCCTATCAATTGTGGAGCTGACCGGCGACAGGGAGCCACAGCAGAGGGATTAAAGAGCCACATGCGGCTCCAGAGCTGCAGGTTGCTGTTGTCTGCTCTAGCTACTGTATTAAATGGCCTTATTGACACTCAAATAATTCAGTATGTGTTGCTTTAGGTGAGGTCTTCCCCGACAGAAAATAAAAGATAAAGAAAAACAAAACAAAACATGATTTCTTTAACAGTTCAGAGATAACTTTAATAAAGGTGAAAGCTTCTGTTATTAAAATAATTCCCCTCACTTTCTTCAGGTCAATATATGGCGGTAACTTCCCATTAAGCAGGTATTATGTTCTTTTATTACAGCCTCTAAGTCTCATTATTCTACATTTATCTGCATTGAACTTGCAATCTATTCGCTGGAGTGCTTAACTGATCGAAGGCTTTCCTACCTGCCTGCATTCTTTCTCACAGGTGACCTTCTTCCCAATTTAATATCTTCCGTGCAGGAGAAATTCTTACTTTAAAAGAAAAGGGGTTAGCAGCCACCTGGGAGATTGGAAGGAGATAGTGGGAGATTTAACAATAGAAATTGGGAATTCATACAATTCACGCACCGTCCAAAATTAGAGCATGAAACTCCTGGTGCAAAGTCAATGACATGGAGACCTATAGACACCCCAAGTTACGTCTACTAGAGCAAATAAAATTACAATCACAAATCTTCTGGATCAACAAACTAATAATATGTAAGAAGCTGTGGCCTTCCTGTCTCTTGTGTAACAGGAGAACAATTAAAAAGAGAGAGCTGCTGATGAAAAAAAAATTAGATACTTAATTCTACACGTAATCACAGCAGCGAGAATGACATTCGCACAAAACTGGAAAAAATAATTTTACACCAACAGAAAAAAAGTGCAATAAAAAAATATTGGAACGTGCAGAGATGGGTAGATGTTTTACTTCTCATCCAAGAAGCTTCTTCGGTTCTGACCGAATGGTCTGGAAGGATGGAAGGCTGCGTCAACCTTGAGCTGGTGAGATTCGAACTGCTGGCAATCGGCAGTCAGCAGAATTAGCCTGCAATGCTGCATTCTAACGACTGCATCACCACAACGCTTTAACATCGAGCTCAGCTGAGTCTGGCAAGGAAGGGGGCCTCCACCACTCACTCAATCAGAATGGAGGTGGAAGGGACCTCGGAGGTCTTCTAGTCCAACCCTGTGCTTGAGCGGGAAACTCTGTAGCATTTCAGACAAATGGCAGTCCAGCCTCTTCTTGAGAACCTCCACTGATGAATCACCAACAACTTCTGAAGGCAACTTCTGTTCCACTGGTTAATTGTCCTCATGGTTAGGAAGTTTCTCCTTAATTCCTCCCTCCCTTCCTCTCCTCCCTCCCTTCCTCTCCTCCCTTCCTCCCTCTCCTCCCTTCCACCATTTTCCACCTCCAAGGTCCCAACCCTGTTATTCTGTTATTTATTCTGCCTACTACAGAGGAAACCAAAAACCCTAAATTGAGTTAATTGTCCTCATGGTTAGGAAGTTTCTCCTTAATTCCACCCTTCCTTCCTTCTTCACTGTTCCTCTCCTCCTCCCTCCCTCCCTCCCTCCCTCCCTCCCTCCCTCTCTCCCTCTCCTTCCTCCCTCCCTCCCTCCCTCCCTTTTCCATCGCAAAGGTTTCAACTCTGTTATTCTGTTATTTATTCTGCCTACTACAGGGGGAACAAAAATCCCCTCTTACTTCTGATAACTCTTCCCCCGAGCCTAATAAATAATAATAATAATAATAATTTATTAAATTTCTAAACTGCCCCCTCTCCCCGAAGGGACTCTTGTAAAAGAGGCAGAATCTTATAAAAGAGGAAGAATCTAAGTGAAACAATTTTTTATTTTTATTTACATGTTCCTATAGACCACTGCGATCCGTCTGACCCGAAACAGATCCCAAGACTAGCAGTGAAGGTCTCCGGATTTTGTTTTTCATTACTTCCAATTACAATACAATACAATACAATACAATAGCAGAGTTGGAAGGGACCTTGGAGGTCTTCTAGTCCAACCCCCTGCGTGGGCAGGAACCTTATACCATTTCAGACAAATGGCTATCTAACATCTTTTTAAAGACTTCCAGGGTTGGGGCATTCACAACTTCTGGAGGCAAGCTGTTCCAGAGGTTAATTGTTCTAACTGTCAGGAAATTTCTCCTTAGTTCTAAGTTGCTTCTCTCCTTGATTAGTTTCCACCCATTGCTTCTTGTCCTGCCCCCAGGTGCCTTGGAGAATAGTTTGACTCCCTCTTCTTTGTGGCACCCTCTGAGATATCGGAACACTGCTATCATGTCTCCCCTGGTCCTTCTCTTCATCAAACTAGACATACCCAGCTCCTGCAATCGTTCTTCATATGTTTTAGCCTCCAGTCCCCTAATCATCTTAGTTGCTCTTCTCTGCACTCTTTCCAGAGTCTCCACGTCTTTTCTACATCGTGGCGACCAAAACTGTATGCAGTATTCCAAGTGTGGCCTTACCAAGGCACTATACAGTGGCATTAACACTTCACGTGATCTAGATTCTATCCCTCTGTTTATGCAGCCTAGAACTGTGTTGGCTTTTTTGGCAGCTGCTGCACACAGCTGGCTCATATTTAAATGGTTGTCCACTAGGATTCCAAGGATTAGACTTTAATTTTCGGATGCAAAATGCTTCTACATTAAACAATATTCCATCTTCCCCCTAAAAGCAGACCGTTTTTGAGAAGTTTAATCATCTTGGCCTCTGCGACAGAATCATCTTGGCCTCTGTCGCCTCTGCGACAGAAAAGTTTGCACCAATTCCCTTACTGGACATTGCCTTTTTTTTTTTTTCTGCCAGACACCAAATGTTGGAAACCTTGAGATGTTTTGACTACGATCTAGATAAACACTGAAGGCTTTGTGCAAAAGTGAAGTCGCTGGTGCTATTCAGAGCCTTAAAACCACTTATGTGTGTAATTGCTTGCTAGATGGTGCTTTTTTTTGCAAAAAAAAAAAAGGGAAAAAAAAGGAAATAGCAACAAACAAACCTTTAACCCAGATTGGATGCAATTAGTCTTACAATTTACAAGGTCACTTTAGCTCCTTGAATTTTTCTGTGCTTGCCAATCTGTTACCTTTATACACTAAATATAGTTTGGGAACAAAAAAAAACAATAATTTGATTTAGTGTATGTTTGTGTGTGTGTGTGTATTTGCAGAAAGACGCTAGCTTCATGCAACATCACTTAGCACAGAGGTCTCCAACCTTTGCAACTTTAAGTCTGAAGGACTTAAAGTTCAGCTCCCAAACTTCTCCAGCCAGCAAAGGTCTGGGAGCTGAAGTCCTTCAGACTTAAAGTTGCAAAGATTGGAGACCCCTGACTTAGCAAAGCCTTTAAAAGCATGAAGATACTTACTCATCTGCTCCATTGCATATTCTTCAACTTTCTCTAATCCAAGAATCTACTGTGGCCACCAGAATTCAAAGTAGCCTCAATTGAGTAGCTAACACTACTGAATGGGTTGTCCCAAAGATGCTTTTTCAAGAGGCAACTGGACTTTTGGGTTTTTTTAAAGATGTTTTGCTTCTCATCTAAGGAGATTCCTCAGCTCTGAACTCAGCCTTCCATCCTTCCTCACCCTTCAGTCAGAACTGAAGAAGCTTCTTGGATGAGAAGTAAAATGTCTTCAAAGAAAAGCAAGAAAATCCAGTTGCCTCTTCTGACTACAGCTAGAATAACATTTGCCCAATGTTGGAAACAAAGTAATATTCCCCCAGCTGTATTAGTGATTTGGAAATTTTTGGATTGTGCAGAAATGGACAAGTTAACATTAAGATTAAAGGACGAAGAAGAGTCGGAATGTTATGAAATATGGGATCATTGGTACAAATAGTTGCAAAAGAGAAATACAATTAATTCAGCTGAGAAACAAGAGAGAAATGTATAGAACTGTAGATAAATATAGAAGTGATATAAGATTGATATGTAGAGGTATGATGACATAACAATGTTGATGTGATGATTGTAAGATGTTATGGAAGGGAAAAACAATAAAAAATATGCTGCTGCAAAAAAAAAACCCACACTTTTGGGACAACCATGATGGGGATGAGTGAGAATCTTCATAGACATTTCTCAATGGTTTGAATGTGAAGCATCCTGATCAAAGGGTTGGGGAGGCCCATCCTTCAGACAGACACTGTCCTTCAATGAAGAATCAAGGAAGGTTTTACAATACAATACAATATAATAGCAGGGTTGGAAGAAACCTTGGAGGTCTTCTAGTCCAACCCTCTGCCTAGGCAGGAAACCCTATACCATTTCAGACAAATGGCTATCCAACATCTTAAAGACTTCCAGTGTTGGGGCATTCACAACTTCTGGAGGCAAGTTGTTCCACTGGTTCATTGTTCTAACTGTCAGGAAAGTTCTCAGTTTTAAGTTGATTAGTTTCCACCCATTGTTTCTTGTTCTACCCTCAGTTGCCTTGGAGAATAGCTTGACTGCCTCTTCTTTGTGGCAACCCCTGAGATATTGGAAGGCTGCTATCATGTCTCCCCTAGTCCTTCTTTTCTATATTCTATAACAGAATAGAAGAATTAACAGAGTTGCTAGGGACCTTGGAGGTCTTCTAGTCCATCCCCCTGCTCAAGAAGGAGCCCCAATACCATTCCAGACAAGTGGCTGTCCAGTCTCTTCTTGAAAACCTCCAGTGATGGAGCACCCAGAACTTCTGAAGGCAAGCTGTCTATTGTTCTCATCATTAGAAAATGTCTCCTTATTTCTAGGTTGTTTCGCTCCTTGATTCATTTCCTTCCATTGTTTCTTGTCCTGCCTTCAGGTACTTTGGAAAGTAGGATGACACCCCACCCCACCCTTCTTTGTGGCAGCTCCTCAAATACTGGAAGACTGATAATATGTCACCAATAGTCCTTTTCTCTAGATTAGCTGCACGCAGATCCTGAAACCGTTCTTCATATGTTTTCGTCTCCAGGCCTTTAATCATCTTGGTTAATTAACCATCCACTTATTTGCTTTTCCTTAATTCCGGGTTGCTTCTCTCTTGATGAGTTTCCATCCTTTGTTCCTTGTCTTGTCTTCTGGTCCTTTGAAAATAGGTTGACTCCCTTCTTCTTTGTGGCAGCCCCTCAAATACTGGAAGACTTCTATCATGTCTAACATGCCATCCTGGGCCCAACATTTGGGAAGCCAAGTTCTGCCTGTCACAAGCCAGGACAAAGGGTAAGTGATGGAGGAGTAACATCTCCTTAAAAAGCATTGGTCCAGCTGACCCCGCTGGTAGCATCTTGTAAGGGCCCTTTTCTAGGGTTGCAGGAGAAGACGGTCAAGAGTTTTGAAGATGGATGAGGGCTCTATGGCCCACTGGCAAATAAAGTGGCAGAACCATCTTCTAGGAGAAGGGAAACTCTGATTACAAACCTCAACTGCCTTGTGGCTTCATCCAGGTTTCAGGAGACAACTTCGGGGCAAAATCCAGAGTCGGAGTCCTGGAAGCAATTCATAACTGTGTACAACCACGTTCTGGTAACTCCTGCGAAGAAGCTGGAACCCATCATATCAGCTCTGCTGTTCCATCGGAATATTTCAGCAACATGGAGAGTGGGGATCTGTTACTTGGGTAACGGTCCTTCCTCCATATTAATCTACCCAGGCCTCATGCTCTGGAGAGGGCATTCCAGCTTTGACCTCTTTCCAGAGCATGATACTATCATCTTCTGAGACTGAAGGATGCCAAGGCAATGCTATCACGTCACCCCTAGTCCTTCTTTTCTCCAGACTAGCAAAACCCAAATCCTGCAACCGTTCTTCATGTGTCTTAGTCTCCAGGCCTTTAATCATCATAGTTGCAATTCCTGCAACCATCCTTCGTGTGTTTTAGCCTCCACCATTGTAACTTTGCACGATCACAAAACAAATGGTAAGTCAAGTAGTACACGCTGTGTGTCAGCCCTGCAGCCATCTTTTCGTTTGGGTCTCTGGCCTGCCACACTTTCTATTATTCTGCTATGCCTTTTCTATTGTGGGAAACTGGGAGGGGGGATTGTACGGAGTTAGATAATAGGTAGCCATAACAACATTCTTTCTAGAAAGCCAAGGTCATCCTTTGTCTTTGCACCTGACCAGAACTGAATGGGTGGAACTGCCAGCATGGCAGTGGGAGATTGGACCATGGGATGGACTGGTGGGTGGGTGGGTGGGGGGCAAGATCTTGAACTTTAAGTTGGGTAAGGAAAACCAGGAAGCTTTCAGATTCGGGTTTCCCCATATGTGCCAACATGGCTCTCTTCATACATTGGAATTTGAGCAATCCTTTGCCTTGGACTCTGATTTACTTTCGGATGCTACTTGGAACCCTGACACCATGTTTTTAAAAAGTTGACTCTTCTCGGCTCCATCTCAGCGTTTCGAAAGTACTCACTTTCGAAGTCTCCCATCCTTGCCCAGTTCTGCTGACGTTTTATTTTTTAAAAACGGGGCAGGACATTTGCTGAGTCAGAACTGGGCTCCCCAAAGCAAGCTATAAAATGGTGCAGATTTACTTGCCGCCATTAACCTTTCTTCCCCATAAACTGTAATTAATAACTTTCCCCTTCTGCCGCGTTTCAGCTCTGCTGGCTTACCACTCAGCGGTCCTTTTAAAGCTCTGGGAAATTCAGAAATTCGCATTCTTGTGCCTTTTCCAGCTCTTTGGCCAAAGTGGGTGCAACCGATCCTTCCTTGCTTTGCATCCAAAGGAAGTTGCTGTTGGTGTTGTTTTCCAGATCTCAAGGTTCCTCTGGACAAATGTTGGTGAATATTTGTGGCCGTGCAAAATACTGACCACTTGAAAAAAGTGCAGAGAAGAGCAACTAAGATGATGAAAAATCTGGAGACTAAAACATACTTTATTATTTTATTTTATTATATTTATACCCCGCCCTTCTCCAAACGGACCCAGGGCGGCGCACAGGAATATTAAAATACATACAAAAAACATATAAAAATTTAAAAAACTTATTCCAATAAAATCCTGCGCTAAAAACCGAATTAAAAATCCCCAAATTTAAAACTATCTAAAAGTCAGTAATGGAGGTTATGCTAGGCCGGCTAGATGGAACAGATGTGTCTTAAGACACTTGCGGAAGAGGCGGAGGTCAGAGATGGTGCGAAGTTCAGGGGGTAAGTCGTTCCAAAGGGCTGGTCCCGCCACAGAGAAGGCTCTTCCCCTGGGTGTCGCCAGTCGGCATTGTCCAGCCGACGGCACCCTGAGGAGGCCCTCTCTGTGGGAGCGTATCGGTCTGAGGGATGTATGGGGCAGGAGGCGGTCTCGCATGTAACTAGTCCCCGAGCCATGGAGCGCTTTAAAGATGGTCGTCAGAACCTTGAAGCGCACCCGAAAGACCACAGGAAGCCAGTGCAGCTCGCGCAGGATTGGTGTTATGTGGGAGTGTCTAGGCGCTCCCGTAATCACCCGCGCGGCTGCATTCTGGACTAGCTGCAGCTTTCGGGTGCACCTCAAGGGAAGCCCCATGTAGAGAGCATTACAGTAGTCGAGTCGAGAGGTGACGAGTGCTTGAGTCACTGTGCGTAAGGCACCCCGGTCCAGTAAGGGGCGCAATTGGCGCATCAGGTGTACCTGGCCATGGCTGCCACATGGTCATACGAAGATGAAGTTTCAGGATTTGGGTATGGTTAGACTAGAAAAAAATAAGGACTAGGGGGGACATGTTAGCAGTGTTTCACTATTCGAGGGGCTGACACAAAGAAGGTGGGGTTTAACATATTTTTCGAAGCACCAGAAGGCAAGTAAAGGAAACAATGACTGGAAACTAATCAAGGAGAGAAGCAACCTGGAATGAAGGAGAAACTTTCTAACAGTCAGGACAATTAAGCAGTGGAACAGAAGTTGCCTTCAAAAGTTGTGGGTGCTCCATCATGGGAGGTTTTTAAGAAAAAAACTGGACAGTCATTTGTCTGAAATGATCTAAGGCAGAGGTTCCCAAACCTGGCAACTTTAAGACTTTGTGGACTTCAATTCCCAGAATTCTCCAGCCAGCTATGCTGGCTGGAGAATTCTGGGAGTTGAAGTCCACAAGTCTTAAAGTTGCCAAGTTTGGAAACCTCTTGTCTAAAGCCTCCTGCTTGAGCAGGGGGCTGGACTAGAAGACCTCCAGGGTCCGTTCCAGCTTCAGCTTGAATAATGTTCAAAGTGCCCATGGAATTAATAACTCATTGTCTAAAATGTGCCTGTGTAATGTACTCTATGTTTGTAAAAACAATTGATACTTTTTGACTTTAGTGTTGGAGAACACTCTTGAGAATGCTATGAATAATCAAGAAAATGAATAAATGGATTATCGAAAAAATCAACCAAGAGTTGTCATTAGTGAGAGAAATGGCTAAATTAATGGCCATGGAATTAAGAGCTCATGGAAGGGAGGAAGAAAGGAGAGGAACAGTGAGGAAGGGAGAGAGGGAGGAAGAAAGGGAGGGAGGAAAGAAGGAAGGAGAGGAACAGTGAGGAAGGAAGGGAAGGGGAGAAGAGGGACAGTGAAAAAGAAGGTGAGGGAGGGATGAGAGGAGAAGAACAATGAAGAAGGGAAGGAAGGAAGGAAGTGAGGGAGGGAGGTAAGAAGAAGAGGAATAGTGAGAAAGGGAAGGAGGAGGAGAAGAACAGTGAGGAAGGAGAGGAACAATGAAGAAGGGAGGGAGGGAGGGAGAGAAGGAGGAAGGAGAGGAACGGTGAGGAAGGAAGGAAGGAAGGACGGAAGGAAGGAAGGAGAGAAAGAAGGAAAGAAACAGAAAGAAGGAAAGAAGATGCAGTAGATAAAGATGGGATGCTGTTTTCTGTATACATTGAGAACATGTAATATTCAGGCATAATTGTCAAGTCTGGACAGCTGTAGTAACTGCCTCATCCCCTTGGAGCCATGGTTCTATCATAGATGCCATGTGTCCCTGAGATTCTTATAAATAAAAGTAAATGTTCCTTCCAATAGAAGTCAACTTGACTGTTGACTTCACAGATTCATCTCTGTTACTATGATGATAATAACAAGGAAAGAGTTTACTTCCAGATATATATTTTTTAATTTGGCCAATCTAACCAGCAATTCTGGGATTTCCTAGTGATCTTCTACCCATGGTCTGAGGTCAGATCCTGCTTAACTTTACAAAAAGAACTGGGGTCAGCTGGGCTAATTGATGTTCTCTTTCCAGAGCTAATTGGAACTTTACTCCAAAATAAATGTCCTAGTCCAGTTTCACAGTGAATAGAGATGTCAACGGAAATCGTGGCAAAAGATACAAGACACAGAACCCTTTGCAAGCAGGCACGAAGGAATTTGCAAGAAGTCAAGAATTGGAGAATGGGTTTCGTTTGCTAGATGCCTTGCTTTGTAGGAAATGAAAAGAAAAGGGAAAGTTGTTAGAGGACCTGGGATTGCCACAGGCTTCCCGCTCTAATCCATATATTTTATTGTTCAGTTTTGTTTTGCGATAATTGCTCGATAACAAATGAAGAACATGGTTGTAGTGGAGACAATTCTGGGAGAAAGATTTATTTATTTATTTAAATGAAGGAATGAATGAATAACTGTGAGACCGTCTCCTGCCCCATACATCCCTAAGACCGATACGCTCCCACAGAGAGGGCCTTCTCAGGGTGCCGTCGGCCGGACAATGCCGACTGGCGACACCCAGGGGGAGAGCCTTCTCTGTGGCGGGCCCAGCCCTTTGGAACGACTTACCCCCTGAACTTCGCACCATCTCCGACCTCCGCCTCTTCCGCAAGTGCTTAAAGACACATCTGTTCCATCTAGCCGGCCTAGCGTAACCTCCATAATGACTTGTAGATAGTTTTACATTTTGGGGATTTTAATTTGGTTTTAGCACAGGATTTTCATTAATAAGTTTTTTAAATTTGTTATATGGTTTTGCATGTATTTTAATATGCGCTTCCCTGTGTCCGTTTGGAGAAGGGCGGGGTATAAATTTAATCAAATCAAATCAAAATCAAACTTTAAACTGTAACAGTAACTTGTTTTTAAGGAGGACCATTCATTGATGATTAAACCTACAAATAAAAATTCGGGTCATTCTTGCTTACTTTTGAAATGCTGAGATGGATCTGAGAAGACTCAACTTTTAGAAACACAGCATGTTTTTTTTTTAAAAAAAAATTTAGTTTGTCAAATGTGTACAAGATAACAGGTCTAAGTATAAACATGGTCGTGAACACAGGGAATAGATACAAATATATGGGGACAGTAGGGCAGGGATGGTAGGCACACTGGTGCGCTTATACACATCCCCTTTATGGACCTCTTAGGAATGGGGTGAGGTCCACAGTATACAGTTTGAGGTTGAAGCTGTTTGAGGACGTAACAAGGGAGTCAGATAGAGCCTTCCAGGCGTTGACCACTCTGTTGCTGAAGTCGTATTTTCTGCAATCGAGTTTGGAGTGGTTGACCTTGAGTTTGTATCAATTGTTTGTCCATGTATTATTGCGATTGAAGCTGAAGTAGTCGTTGACAGGTAGGATGTTGTAGTGGATAATTTAGTGTACTACACTTAATAATAATAACAATAACAATAACAATAACAATAACAATAATAATAAAAAATTAATTTATAACCCGCTCTCTCTCCCCGAAGGGACTCGAGGCGGGGCACAGGGAATTAAAAATACAATTAAAAACCACAAACAAGTACAATATTAAAACGAATTGCATTTTAATTTAGCCCTGCACTAAAAGCCCATATAAAACTAAAACTAAACCCTAAAAACCCCTAAAAACAGTTTAATTACCCTAGGCCGGCCAAGCAGAAGAAGTGTGTTTTTAATTTTTGTCGGACAGAGCGGAGGTCCGTAGTTGTTCTAATTTCGGGGGGAAGGTCGTTCCAGAGGGTCGGGCCCACCACAGAGAAGGCCCTTCCCCTGGGCATCGCCCGCTGGCATAGCCTAGTGCACGGCACCCGGAGAAGTCTCTCTCTGGGAGCGAATCAGCCGCAGGGATGTATGGGGCAGGATGCGATCCCGCAGATAGCTAGGTCCCGTGCCATGGAGCGCTTTGAAGATAATAACCAACATCTTGAAGCGCACCCGAAAGACGACAGGCAGCCAATGCAGCTCGCGCAGGAGCGGTGTTACATGGGAGAACCTGGAGGTTCCCATAACTGCCCGCGCGGCTGCATTCTGGACAAGGACAACCTTAGTTGTCCTTGTCTTATAATCATTTATTTTGCGAAAGTGTAAAGTTACCATAGTGGAAGCTAAACCAAATGAAGAATGGTTGCATAAAATTGAGTATTGCCAGTTTAGAGAAAAGAAGGAGTAGGGGTGTCATGATAGCAGTATTCTGGTATTTTAGGGGTTGCCACAAAAAAACAGGGAGGGTCAACTTGTTCTCCAAAGCACCAGAAGGCAAGAGAAGAAGCAATGGATGGAAATGAACCAAGAAGAGAAGCAACCTGGAATTAAAGAGACACTTCCTAAGTTTGAGGAGAGTTAAGCAGTGGAGCAACTTGCCTTGTGGATGCTCCATCACTGGAAGCTTTGAAGTAAAAACTGGACAGCCATTTGTCTGAAATAGTCTATGCTTGAGCAGAGGGTTGGACTAGAAGACCCCCAAGGTCCCTTCCAGCTCCAGTTTGAATAATGTTCAAAGTGCCCATGGAATTAATAACTCGTTGTCTAAAATGTGTCTGTCTAATGTACTCTATGTTTGTAAACACAATTGATACTTTTTGACTTTAGTGTTGGAGAACACTCTTGAGAATGCTGTGAATAATCAAGAAAAGAAATAAATGGCTCATCAAACAAATCCACCAAGAGTTGTCATTAGGCACAGAAATGGCTAAGCTCAATTTTTCATACTTTGGATGGATTACGTTATAACCCAGTTCTTTTGAGAAGTCTCTAACATTGGTGGAAGTGATAGATATACAGGAGGAGGAAGAAGAAGAGGGAGAAGAAGAGGGAGAACAAGCTGAAAAAGCAGAAGCAGCAGAAGAAAAAATGGGTACTGGGAAAAGTGTGGGGTTTGTTTTTTCCTTGTGGGTGTGCAACCCAGAAAGAAAATCTCATATAAACAGATTGTCTATTAGAGCTGTAGGGATCAGAGGAGATACAGTTTAAGTAATGAGTTTGAGGGATGGGGGGAGGAGGAGGAAGGAGGAGGAAGGAGGAGGAGGAGGAGAACAAGGAGAATAATGTAGAAAAGATCTTGAGACTCTGGAAAGAGTGCAGAGAAGAGCAACCAGGATGATTAGGGGACTGGAGGCTAAAACATATGAAGAACGGTTGCAGGAGCTGGGTATGTCTAGTTTGATGAAAAGAAGGACTAGGGGAGACATGATAGCAGTCTTCCGATATCTCAGCGGCTGCCACAAAGAAGAGGGAGTCAAACTATTATCCAAAGCACCTGAGGGCAGAACAAGAAGCAATGGGTGGAAACTAATCAAGGAGGGAAGCAACTTAGAACTGAGGAGAAATTTCCTGACAGTGAGAACAATTAATCAGTAGAACAGAAGTTGCCTCCAGAAGTTGTGAATGCCCCAACCATGGAAGTCTTTAAGAAGATGTTGGATAGCCATTTGTCTGAAACAGTATAGGGCTTCCTGCCTAGGCAGGAAGTTGGACTAGATGACCTCCAAGGTCCCTTCCAACTCTGCTATTGTATTTATTTCTATTTGATGAGAAGGAGGAGGAGGAGGAGGAGAGAGGAGTCAGGAAAAAGAAGAGGGAGAGATAGGAGGAGGAGGAGGAGAAGAAGGAGAAGAAGAAGAAGAAGAAGAAGAAGAAGAAGAAGAAGAAGAAGAAGAAGAAGAAGAAGAAGAAGAAGAAGAAGAAGAAGAAGAAGAAGAGAAGGAGGAGGAGGAGGGGGAAGAGAAAGCAGAAGAAGCAGAAGCAAAAGAGGAGAAGGAGGAGAAGGAGGAGGAAAGAGGAGAAAACAAGAGAGAGAAGGAGGAGGAGGAGGAGGAGGAGGAGGAGGAGGAGGAGGAGGAGAAGAAGAAGAAGAAGAAGAAGAAGAAGAAGAAGAAGAAGAAGAAGAAGAAGAAGAAGAAGAAGAAGAAGAAGAAGAAGAAGAAGAAGAAGAAGAAGAAGAAAAGTGGGGGAGGGGGAGGAGGAGGAAGAGGAAAAAAACAAGAAAAGTGGGAGGAGGAGGAGGAGGAGGAAACTCTTCCTTCCTTGTCCTCAATCCAATGCCGATGACAGTAAACATCCCTTCCCATCCCATTTCCATGCCATGCAGCCTGCATTGTTTGCAAATGATCCAGCTTTTATGCCGATCGATCCACTCCCTTTCTCTCTACCCACCCTCCCTTCTCTCTTTTTCTGAAGCTGCTTCTACCTTCCCTGCAGAACATTTGTTGTGCTAAGCACCAACGTCTGCTGAGGTGGCGAGCACAAAGGTACCCTGGGAAACGTCAAGGGCAGAGAGCTGTCACTTGCGCTTGTTCCAGAGCGTCACCTGGCTTGTATGTGTTACAATGTCAGGTCTCTACAGTTTGCAGAGGGTTCAAAGGTCAGAGTCCCAACTATACACTACAGCTGGGGAAATGAGAATTTTTTGCGCCTGAAGCAAAAGGAACGCTGGTTCTTAACTCTTTGGAGCTCCTTCCAAAATTGGTCTTGCTAGGTTTCTTTTACATTGTTAGGTCTTTTCTTTGCCCCCCTTTCGGATTTTCTCCCCCTCTTTTTCCTCCAAGGTGCGTCTGGATGATAAAGAATGCATTCAGGCTTTGACCTTTCCACCAAATTATTCCTCTTCTTGTTTTTTCTAGGAAAACACGGCAAAAAAATAAATAATAATCCATGAAATCTGCTAACAATTTATCTCGCAAATGAGGGTGGGATGATCCTTTCCTTAAAAAAAACTGTGGTGCTCATTTTCTTCTTCTGGCAGTTAAGTCTAATTGTACCTGGCTTTTTAATGTTCTGGTATATAGAATAGAATCAAATAGAAAAGAAAAGAAAAGAAAGGAAAGGAAAGGAAAAGAAAAGAGAGAAGAGAAGAGAAGAGAAGAGAAGAGAAGAGAAGAGAAGAGAAGAGAAGAGAAGAGAAGAGAAGAGAAGAGAAGAGAAGAGAAGAGAAGAGAAGAGAAGAGAAGAGAAGAATATATGGAATGGAATGGAATAGAATAGAATAGAATAGAAAATATGGAATGGAATGGAATGGAATGGAATGGAATGGAATGGAATAGAATAGAATAGAATAGAATAGAATAGAATAGAATAAAATAACAGGGTTGAAAGGGATCTTGAAGGTCTTCTAGTCCAACCCCCTCCTTAGTCAGAAAATCCTACACCACTTCAGACAAATGGTTATCCAACATCCTCTTAAAAACCTCCAGTGTTGGAGCATTCACAACTTCTGGAGGGAAGTTGTTCCACTGGTTAATTGTTCTAACTGTCAGGAAATTTCTCCTTAATTCTAAGTTGCTTCTCTCCTTGAATAGTTTCCACCCATTGCTTCTTGTTGTGCCCTCAGGTGCCTTGGAGAATAGTTTGACTCCCTCTTCTTTGTGGCAACCCCTGAGATATTGGAAGGTTGCTATCATGTCTCCCCTAGTCTTTCTTTTCATTAAACTAGACCTACCCAGTTCCTGCAACCGTTCTTCATATGTTTTAGTCTCCAGTCTCCTAATCATCTTTGTTGCCCTTCTCTGCACTCTAAGCATTCAGATTATAAATATATTATATATATGTGTGTGTGTGTGTGTGTGTGTGTTAGTTTTATGAGCTGATCAATAAATAAATCAGAGACTAGAATAGATCTATTTCGAGCTTTTTAGCTTTCATCAGCTAGTCATACTCTTACTAGCTGATCAGAGCTAAAAAGCTCGAAATACATCTATTCTAGTCTCTCTGATTTATTTATTGATCAGCTCATAAAACTAACACACATATTAAAAAAAAATCACACAATGGAATTCATGGCTTTCTGTCTAGATGGTCTCTGGTGATGAGCCGAAAGGCAGAAAAGGAAACAGTATGTCTCCTCCCTTAATTGGGGCCCTAACAGGGTGTTATCGAACATAGATAGATAGATAGATAGATAGATAGATAGATAGATAGATAGATAGATAGATAGATAGATAGATAGAGAGAGAGAGAGAGAGAGAGAGAGAGAGAGAGAGAGAGAGATTGAGAGAGAGAGAGAGAGAGAGAGAGATGTAGATGTAGATGTAGATGTAGATTAGAGAGAGAGAGAGAGAGAGAGAGAGAGAGAGAGATTGAGAGAGAGATTGAGAGAGAGAGAGAGAGAGAGACAGAGAGAGAGAGAGAGAGAGAGAGAGAGAGAGAGAGAGAGAGAGAGAGAGAGAGAGAGAGAGAAACCTCAGCTTGCAAAATGATCCTCCCGTGATGATTATGCAACACTGTCATTAGAAAGAAACAAATAATTGATACATCTAACTGACCACAGCAGGGGAAAAGCGCATAGGGGGCCTCATTAAGACCTCTTGTTCAGTGGGAAGGGTATTACTCATTGTCTCGAGTCAATGATACAAATGACCTATGCCAGAAAAAAAAAATGATGGATGCAGAACTCATTCCCACCATATATTTTAATGTCCCGCTGGCAGCAATCTTTATCATCCAAACGTAACAAAACAATGAACATAAACAAGGAATCTATTATTAAGCCGGATGCGATTCTTGCTATTTTTTTTTTCTGCAAGCCACTTCTGAATTTGAAGTGGCTTAAGGCGGCACTTCTGTAATCACACACACACACAGTCTTGATGGTTGACAGATGGATACAAATCATTTAAAAAGTAAATGATAAGTTTTTTTTTAAAGTTCTCTCTTCTTAAAAAAAAGTAAAATAAAAAGGTCGTTTCTATCAAAGTAAAACTGTTTTGCCGTGAACGCAACGGAAAAGACTGTGTGCCTCTTCGAAACGTCGAAGGATAGCGGTTTGACACAGCGGAACGGTGATTTATTACTTGATAAATTACAGACATTTAGAGCCTGTCCATCAAACAGCATGAGCGTTTAGTTCGTGGGTTATGGAGAAATGCTTCTTTACTCCATAAACTTTATTTCTAGATGGTCCGGCATCCAACAGGTTATCTTGATTAGGTTCCTAATTCGTTTCTTGGTATCTCAATGATAGTGTTGCGATTCCCCCCCCCCCCCCGACTGGATGAGATCAGGAGACAGGATGGTGAGAACAAGTCTTTGTAGGAATAGAGCCAGAAGGACCTTGCGTTGTTTTGGAATGCATCAAAAAAAACAATTTCTCCTTTCATGAAATACAAATGCCACTCTATGGTCTCATTGCCAATTATTCATCTAAAGGAGGTCGTGGGAAGGCATGTGAAATCTAGGTGGAGATGTATGATTGACCTTTGATGGAGGAGAAGGAAAAGAAGATTGGGAGGAGAAGGCGGAGGAGAAGGGGAAGGAGAAAGGGAAGGAGAAGACCACCAACAGAAAACTGGAACTTGGTTATTTTAGATTCAGTGCTGTTTCTGGAGGAGCAAGTAGAATCAAGGTTCTAGATTTTTTTTAAATAACAATTGTTTCTCCAATGTTTCTCTATTTTTATATAGGTAAAACTTCCAACAATGATTATAAGGATTAATCTAGGTTGAGATGTGTGACTGACCTTAAATAGGGGAGGAGAAGGAGAAGGAGAAAGAGGAGGAAAAGGAGGAGGAGGAGGAGAAGGAGGAGAAAAAGGAGGAAAAGGAAAAGGAAAAGGAGAAAGAGAAAGAAAAGGAGAAGATGGAGAAGGAGAAAGAGGAGAAAAAGGAGGAGGAGGAGGAGGAGGAAGAGGAGAAAGAGAAGGAGAAGGAAGAGAAGGAGGAGGACAAAGAGGAGGAGATGGAGGAGGGGGAGAAAGAGGAGAAGGAGAAAAAGGGGAGGGAGAAGGAGAAGGAGAGAGGGCAGGAGGAGAAGGAGATACACAATTGAAAGACGATTGTTTTAAATCCAGTGCTGTTTCTGGACAAACAAGTTGAATCAAGATTCCAGAAACAATTTTGAAGAACTGTCTCTATTTTAATATAGGTGAAATGTCTTATACTGTGATTATATACGGACTAGGCGATCATTATAGTCTCTTTGCTGGAGCTCCTTGTCAGCCTCGTGGGTAAACCAGACAGGAAACACAACTAGGTGAACAAATTCTTCTTTATTTTAACAGAGTATTGCAAGTCCCAAGGTTAAAAACTTTCCATTCCCACTTTCAATCATCAAATCACTTGGAGTGAGTCCTTCCTAAGTTATTTCCTGTGACCTTCAGGGCCTTAAGGCATCTTCCTTCCTTGCCTGATTGTTTCCTACTCATTATCTCTTTCCCTCATCCACCAAGGGCCTTCATACATCCCATTATATTTCTTCATGAATGTACTGGAAACCATTGGGATCTTGCAGAACATCATGCGACCATAAAGGGCAACAAAAGCAGCCAGAAATTATAGCGCCAAATGTTCAACCAGTAAAATGCATTAGATAGAATAGGTAGAATAGAAGAGAGCTGGAAGGGACCTTGGAGTGGCAGGTGGGGATTAAAAAAGTAATGTTTCCCCTCGCATATATGTGCTAGTTGTTCACGAATCTAGGGGGTGGTGCTCATCTCCATTTCGAACCCGAAGAGCAAGCGCATGTACAATATATAATAGCAGAGTTGGAAGGGACCTTGGAGGTCTTCTAGTCCAACCCCCTGCTCAAGCAGGAGACCCTATGCCATTCCATACAAATGGTTATCCACTGACAACTTCCAGTGTTGGAGCATTCACAACGTCTGGAGGCAAGTTGTTCCTCTGGTTAATTGTTCTCACTGTCAGGAAATTTCTCCTCAGTTCTAAGTTGCTTCTCTCCTTGATGAGTTTCCACCCATTGCTTCTTCTCCTACCTTCAGGTGCTATGGAGAACAGATTGACTCCTCCTTCTTTGTGGCAGCCCCTCAAATACTGGAACGCTTCGTATCATGAAGGAATCTTGGAGGCCTTTTAGTCCAACCCCCTGCTCAAGCAGGAGACTCTATATCATTTCAGGCAAATGGCTAGTTAGACAACCCTACACCACTTCAGACAAATGGTTATCCAACATCCTCTTAAAAACCTCCACTTTTTTTGCTCATTTTTGCCCCCCCCCCCAGCACTCTGCAAGCCCCCCCCCCAAAGCTATTCATGCCTTTTATTTGAAAAAAAGGGCCCATTTTCGTGAAAAACGGACCGTTTGGAGGAGGTTTGCAGAGTGCAAAAACACTTCCCCCCACTTTCAGAAGGCTGTTTAGTTACTTGGCAACTTTAAGACTTGTGGACTCCAACCCAGAATTCTTCAGCCAGCATAGCTCATGGACATAGCTGGCTGGAGAATTCTGGGAATTGAAGTCCACAAGTCTTAAAGTTGCCAAGTTTGGGAACCCCTGAGTTAGAGGGATTGATGAGAATTACATTGGTCAAGTGCTGTGCCAGCAGAAACAAATTTTTAGGTGCTACAGCGATTTCCTTCTCCAGCACATGGATAAATACACCTGGAAACATCTCCCTACCTACCTACTGTATCTCTCTCTCTCTCCCCCTCTCTATCTACCTATTTACCTACTATATTTCTCTCTCTCTATTTCTCTCTTTCTATCCCTCTACCTACCTACCTATCCATACAATCTCTCTCTCTCCCCCAGTACCTAGCTACTGTATTTCTCTCTCTCTCTATTTCTCTCTCTCTATCCCTCTACCTACCTACCTACCTACCTACACACACTCTCTCTCTCCCACCTACCTACTGTATTTCTCTCTCTCTCTCCCTCCCTCCCTCCTGTATTTCTCTCTCTCTATTTTTCTTTCTCTATCCCTCTACCTACCTACCTATCCCTCTACCTACCTACCAATCTCTCTCTCTCCCTACCTACTGTATTTCTCTCTATATATTTTTCTCTCCCTATCCCTCTACCTACCTACCTATCTACATTCTCTCTCCCTACCTATCTACCTACTGTATTTATCTCTCTCTCTTTCTCTCTCTTTATCTACCTACCTAACTACACATTCTCTCTCCCTACCTATCTACCTACTGTATTTTTCTCCCTCTCCCCCCCTCTCTCTCTCCCTTTATCTACCTACCTACCTACATATATACATACATACATACCTACCTACTTACTCTCTCTCTCTCCCTACCTACCATATTTCACTCTCTTTCTCTCCCTTTCTATCCCTCTACCTACCTACCTACTTTTTTTAAAAAAAAATTGCCTCTTCAAAACCTGGGTGCGTCTTATACTCCAGTGCATCTTATACTCCAAAAAATATGGTATATACAAGGGGAACCATTACCTTTTTAATCCCCACTTGTTAAAAGTTCATTCTGTCAAACAAAGAGAAATCCACCATAAAATGTATGGATGTCAAGCAGAGTAGAAACTTTAGCACTATTTAAAAAAAATAAAACAAAAGAGGAAAACTCTGTTTAGCACACACTGTAAAATGGTGTTAACTAGAACTGTGAAAAATAATGTTGTGAGGCAGTAATACGCCAACTCTGGAATACCACATACTGAATTATAATGGCCTGCTCTGTGACTTTAGATGCCGTGTTTGGCTTTTTTATCCCGCCCTCCCACAAAAGATGTGGGAGTGAGGAACAGAACAAAAGAAATCTTGAAATGTTTTGCAGAGCATCTGGAAATGTTGCTATTTACTTGACTTTGCCTCCATTTATATTCCAGACTCTAACAGCCTGTTTGAACTTTATCTATTTATTTATATTTTTCCCTCACCTCGGAATGCCAAACCTGTTCTTCATAATTTAACAAACAGAAAACAATCGGCCGCCATATTTTTTTCCCTACCCCTGAGGAATTCATAGGACTGCGGTTTATGTGCTGCATCTTTCAATAGCATCCCAAAGGTATCAACTAGCAGCCTTTTCTGATGATAGATTTGAAAAAGTCAGATAGAATTGGCACTTTTGAACTTTCGGCATTGGAGAAAACTCCGGAGAATACCTTTCGGCGGAGAAGAAAATAAACCGATAGATCCTTGAATAAATCAAGCCAGGATTCTCCTATTCCAGGTGCAAATGATCAAGCTCCAATTATCCTAGTTCCCAGTGGTTTTCCCAGTTGCAATGGATGGCTGTGAAAGTTGGACCATAAGAAAGGCTGAATGCCAAAGAATGGAAGCCTTTGAACACTGGTGCTGGAGAAGACTCCTGCATTGAGTCCCTTGGACTGCAAGGGATCATATTTGCGGGATCGTATCCTGCCCCATACATCCCTTCGGCCGATTCGCTCCCACAGAGAGGGACTTCTCCGGGTGCCGTCCACTAGGCAATGCCAACGGGTGACGCCCAGGGGAAGGGCCTTCTCTGTGATGGGCCTGACCTTTGGAATGACCTACCCCCCGATATTAGAACTACCACGGACCTCCGCTCCTTCCGCCAAAAAGTTAAGACCTATCTGTTCCATCAGGCTGGCTTGACCTAATTTATGCTTCTCGCCCCAGTCTGTAATTTAAATTGTTTTATTTGGTTTTAACGAGACATAGTTCTTAATTGTTTTATAAAATTTTTGTACAGGGTTATTTAATTCGATTTTAATTATGTATGTATCGTTATGTTTTTTAGATGTTTTTAATTTAAATAAATAAATAAATGAATGAATAAATAAATGAATAAATGAATAAATAAATAAATAAATAAATAAATAAATAAATAAATAAATAAATAAATAAATAAATAAATAAATAAATAAATAAATAAATAAATAAATAAATAAATAAATAAATAAATAAATAAATAAATAAATAAGGTGATCCAACCAGTCAGTCCTAGAGGAGATCAATCCTGACTGCTCTTTAAAAGGCCAGATCCTGAAGAGGAAACTCAAATGCTTTGGCCACCTAAGGAGAAGGAAGGACTCCCTGGAGAAGAGCCTCATGCTGGGAATGATGGAGGGCAAAAGAAGGGGATGACGAGAAGGAGGTAGCTGGATGGAGTCACCAAAGCAGTCGGCATGAGCTTTAATGGACTCTACAGAATGGTAGAGGTACAGGAAGGCCTAGAGGAACATTGTCCATGGGGTCGCAATGGGTCAGAGAAGACTCCTGTGAGTCCCTTGGACTGCAAGGTGAACAAACTGGTCAGTCCTGGAGGAGATCAACCCTGACTGTTCTTTGGAAGGCCAGATCCTGAAGAGGAAACTCAAATACTTTGGCCACCTGATGAGAAGGAAGGACTCACTGGAGAAGAGCCTCATGCTGGGAAAGACGGAGGGCAAAAGAAGAAAGGGACAACAGAGAATGAGATTGCTGGATGGAGTCACTGAAGCAGTAAATAGACTCCAGAGGATGGTAGAGGACAGGAAAACCTGGAAGAACGTTGTCCATGAGCTCTCAGTGGGTTGGACATGACTTCGCAACTAGCAACAACAATCCTAGTTCAGACACAATGTGTGAAGATCTCGCTGTCTGGAAAAGGCCCTAGCACTGGAAAAGGAGGAAGGAAAGAGATACAATACAATACAATACAATACAATACAATACAATACAATACAATACAATACAATACAATACAATACAATACAATACAATACAATACAATACAATACAATACAATAAATAGCAGAGTTGGAAGGGACCTTGGAAATCTTCTGGTCCAACCCCCTGCCTACGCAGGAAGCCCTATACAGTTTCAGACAAATGGCTATCCAACATCTTCATAAAGACTTTATCTTAAAGATAAAGAAGATGACCAAGAACAAGATTGATGGACTCAGTTACAAAGGTGGATGGGGGAAACCAAGAGAAGAGCTGAAGGACCAGGTTTGAGAGAGTGTGTCAACGAGACAATCTACGTAGTTGCTAAGGGTCGAAAATGGCTAGATGGCATATAATCCATCCATCAACCTTATTAATGATAATTTTGCTAAGGGTTTCATGACTGACTGATGTTACAAATTAAAGATAGTTGTGAAGAGGTCTTCTTAGCAGAATAATAGTGTCGGAAGGGACCTTGAAGGTCTTCTCGTCCAACCCCTTACACAAGTAGGAGGCGCTGTAAATAAGAACATAAGAACATAAGAATAGCCTTGCTGGAACAGGCCTTTTTCTGGGTGAAAAAGTCCTTCCTCTTATTTGTTTGAGGTCTAGCTTCCAAAAGTTTCATGGAGTGCCCCCTAGTTCTAGTGTTGTGCGATAGGGAAAACAGTTTTTCCTTTTCTACTTTGTCCACACCGTGCATGATTTTATAGACTTCAATCAGGTCACCTCTCAGGCGCCGTCGTTCTAGAGTGAAGAGGCCCAGCCGTTGCAGCCTCAGATGGTAAGGAAAGTGTTCCAGCCCCCTAATCCTTCTGGTTGCCCTCCTCTGCACCTTTTCCATTTCCATAATCTCCTTCTGAAGGTATGGAGACCAGAACTGTACACGATACTCCAGATGGGGCCTCACCATGGATTTATAAAGAGGCAAAATTACCATCACAGTACTTGTGATGGAGGACCTATGGCAGGTGTGACAGGTGGCGCACAGCGCCCTCTCTGAGGGCACACAGACCGTCACTCCAGTTCGGCTCTGCTGTGCATGCGCACCCACCTCCTGCACCCACCTGGTCTTTGGGTCTCTACCATGCATGCACAAGGGCAGGGTGTGTCAAGGAGGGCCACGCCCACATGCATGGCGGGTGGGGTGCATGCGGGACACGCACGCATATGTGCAGGGATGGAGTACAGGCGTGGGGGCTGCACATGCCTTGCATTTAGGGATTCAGGCATGTGCATACGCATTTGCATGCATATGTGAGTTCCTTGGGGTCTTGGTTCAGAAAAGGTTAGGCATCACTGCGCCGTACCATTTCAGACAAATTGCTGTCCAATGACTTCCCCCCCCCCCCTCATTCTCAGGCTCTGTCTTTGATCGGCTGTTTCGTTCTGGTTTGACACCTGTCAATCCCTTTCTCCACCCATTCCCATGTCCATTCTTTACTTCCCTGATTGTCTTTCCCCTCCCCCATTGCATTTTATGGCAGGATGTCAGTCAAGCGGTGAAGGCCAAAGATAGCAAGACTGACAGCGATATTTTCAGTTCCTTAGGCTGCGATGGGCAACCCTTCCAAGCTGTGTTGCTGCAGGGAATGGCACAGCCGTTCTCAGAAGCGGTTTCTGGACATGCTCAGAAAGCCAATACTTTCCCAAGGGCCAGGCAGGTCAAGGAATGCTAGATTGCCTTCCTAAAATCAAGTATTTTACCTCTGTGGGATGAATGGCAGCCTTGACTTCTGCAAGGAAGGCAACTGGGGTAATGGGGGGATTTCCAGAAAACTGAAAGTGGGGGTGGGGGGGAGGGAGGGGGAAAGGAGACGGCCGGGGTTTTAATTATGCTGTGAACAGAAAAATGAGCGATGATGTTATACGGTTAGCTGCTGTGTGTTTTAATTTTTGTATTATGCCAATGGCTTTTGCTTCATTCTAAAGTTGTTTGCTGGTCAGAGTAGCCTGTTGAGAAGAAGGAAGGAAGGAAGGAAGGAAGGAAGGAAGGAAGGAAGGAAGGAAGGAAGGAAGGAAGGAAGGAGAGAGAGAGTGCGAGAGAGAGAAAGAAGGGAGGGAGGAATGAAGGAGGAAGGGAGGGAGAGAATGGGAGAAAGAGGAGATAGAAAAAAGAAAGAGAAAGAAAGAGATGGAGGAAGGAAGGAAGGAAGGAGATGGAAAGGAGAGGAGGATAAAGGATGGAAGTAAAAATAAAAGGAAAAAAAGGAAGGAAGCTACTGGGAAGATGGAAAAAAAGGAAGGAAGGAAAGGAGAAAATGGTAGAGAAATAGGAAAGATAGAAAAAAGAAAAAGAAAAGAGATGGAGAAAGAAAGAGAAAGGAAGAAAGAAAGAAAGAAAGAAAGAAAGAAAGAAAGAAAGAAAGAAAGAAAGAAAGAAAGAAAGAAAGAAAGAAAGAGGAAGGAAGGAAGGAAGGAAGAAGATGGAGAGGAGAGAGGATAGAAGGATGGAAGGAAAGAGAGAAAAGGGAAAGGAAGGAAGTTAGAGGGAGGGAGGAAGGAAGGAAGGAAGGGGAGGGAGGGAGGGAAGGAGGGGAAAGGATGAAGGGAGAAGATAAGAAGGAAAGAAAGAAAGAAGTTAGAGGGGAGGGAGGAAAGAAAGAAAGAAAGAAAGAAAGAAAGAAAGAAAGAAAGAAAGAAAGAAAGAACGAAGGAAGGAAGGAAGGAAGGAAGGAAGGAAGGAAGGAAGGAAGGAAGGAGCAGACTGAATCAGATCCAGTCTTAAATAACCCAGCTGGGGATTAGTTGGCCTGCTTTTACAAGTACAGTAAGTGTGAAAGAAGACGAGACTTGACAGCAGCAGAGCCCATCCAATCCAATGACATTGCCACACAAGTCCCATCCTGCGGTGATCTAGCAATTCAGGCCCGTCCAAGGAGGGTCTGGAGCATTGATGTCACTTATGGGGTTGGGCTTTTTGTAACTTGTTTCACTTTGCTGCAGACATATTTGCACAGTTTTCTTGCCCAGAAGGTCAAGGTTAAAGGAAAATCCTCTATGAGCGTGACTGATACCCACAACTGAAAGAAAACTGTACACATTCAACGATTAGATACAGAAGGACTTTTGCTCAAAAAATGTACACCACCAGAACAAATTCTCAGAATAACGAAGTTGCAAGGGACTTTGGAGTTTTCCTAATCCAACGCCCTGATCAAGCCTATACCACGTCTGACAAATGGTTGCCCAAACTCTTGAATGATGGAGTCCCACAACTTCTGGAGTCAAGCTGTTCCACCAGTTAATTGTTCTGTCAGGAAATTTCTCCTCAGTTCAAGGTTGCTTCTCGATTAGTTTCAACCAGTTGCTTCTTGTCCTGCCTTCAGATCCTTTGGAGAATAACTTGCCTCCCTCTTCTTTGGGGCAACCCCTGAGATATTGGAAGACTTTTATCATGTCTCCCCTAGTCCTTCTTTTCATTAAGCTAGACATCCCCAGTTCCTGCAACCGTTCTTCGTATGTTTTAGTCTCCAGTCCCCTAATCATCTTTGTTGCTCTTCTCTGCACTCTTTATAGAGTCTCAGCATCATTTTATGTTGTGGTGAACAAAATGGGATGCAATATTCTTAGTGTCATTTTATCAAGGTAGTATAAAATGGTATTAACACTTCATGAGATCTTGATTCTATCTGCCTGCCTGCCTGTCTGTATGTTTATCTATCTATCTTCATCACTTCATGAGATCTTGAGTCTGTCTGTCTGTCTTCATCATATCCTTATTTCTCCTCCTCCTCCTCCTCTTCCTCCTCCTTCTTTTTCTTCTTTCCTCCTCCACCTCTTTCTACATCTATCTATCTATCTATCTATCTATCTATCTATCTATCTATCTATCTATCTATCTATCTATCTTCATCATTTTCCTCCCCTTCCTTCTTCTCCTCCTCCTCCTCTTCCTCCTCCACCTCTTCCTCCTTCTTTTTCTTTTTCCCCCTACTCCTCTTTCTCTATCTATCTATCTATCTATCTATCTATCTATCTATCTATCTATCTATCTATCTATCTATCTATCTATCTATCTATCTATCTATCTATCTATATCTATATCTATATCTATCTATCTATCTATCTATCTATCTATCTATCTATCTATCTATCATCTACCTATTGTATCTCTATCTGTCTCTCTGTTTATCGATCCATCTATTTATCTTCATTATCATCATTTTCTCTTTCTTTCTCCTTCTCTTCCTCTTCCCGCCTCTCACATCGTCCACATTTCTCCTCTTTCCTAGGTGATTGGCTGTGCGCTCTATGCTGGTATTATCCAACTTACTGGTTTCCAAGCAGAGCAGCTCACACTCCCCACTCCTTCATTCGCCCAACTTTTCGTAAAATAAGTTTTAAAACCCACGGTGGGTTTTAAATGGGAAACCCAATGCATGGAAACGGTGATGTTTAAAGCTAGAAAGAACGTTATGTCTCCCTCTCATGCCAATTAAGGAAACTAACAAAGCTTCCTGGAATTCTGGAAGCTCAAAGGGGGTCAATTGTTATTTTTTTTCCCCTCTGGAATAAGAAACCAGGTCATCAAAATAACAGAAAAGAGGAAGGGGGAAGTGTGATGAACTTGTACGAGGTGGCAAAAATGAGCTCATTAAGACTTTCCTTTAGGATTTACTGGGGAACCTTATTAAAACTAGATTCATTTCACAGCAGCCTTGTAGGAAAGCGAAGGTGTCTGGTTTATAATAACTACAGTGACTCGGTTTAAGGTCAAATATATCTGACCCAGATGTTTCCCAGGCTTACCGTTCCCTGTAGAAATCCGAACTTCTTCTTTAACTACATTTTCCAGTATTGATCGGGTGTGTGTGTGTGCCTGTGTGTGTGTGTCTATTCCCTTGTTCTGTGTGGTCTACTCAATTGCCAATGTCCACCTGTCAAAAAAGAGAAAGGTGTATATATAGATGTGTGTGTGTGTGTGTGTGTGTGTGTGTGGGTGAGAGAGAGAGAGAGAGGGGTTTTTTTTAAGGGCTGATTAATAAATAGATTGTAAGAGACCAGGATGGATCCATTTCGGGCTTATAAGCCTTCTTCAGCTGGCCATACTCCTTCTACTGGGATTTGAACCCAGTAGAAGGAGTATGGTCTCTGGGTTGAGCCAAAAGGCAGAGAAGGAAGACAGTTTGTCTCCTCCCTTAAAGGGCCCCCAAACAGGAGTTGTGGAAATATTCTCTCATATAGATAGATAGATAGATAGATAGATAGATAGATAGATAGATAGATAGATAGATAGATAGATAGATAGATAGATAGATAGAGATAGAGATAGAGATAGAGATAGAGATAGAGATAGAGATAGAGATAGAGATAGAGATAGAGATAGAGATAGAGATAGAGATAGAGATAGAGATAGAGATAGAGATAGAGATAGAGATAGAGATAGAGATAGAGATAGAGATAGATATAGATATAAAAAAAAACCAAAGGTATGCTTAGAATCAGAGATCAGATTATTAAAAAAATATTCTGGAGAATCTAGAGCTTTAAGGACTTGGCATCAATCAATTGATCGATCGATTGATCAACAAGAATGGAGTTGGAAGGACCTTGGTGGTCTTCTAGTCCAACCCCCTGATCAAGCCGGAGACACGGTACCATTTCAGATAAGTGGCTGCCCAGTCTTTTCTTAAAAATTTCCAGTGATGAAGCACCCACAATATCTGGTGGCAAGCTGTTCCACTGGTTAATTGTCCTCCCTGTTAAGAAGTTTCTCCTCAATTCCCAGTCGCTTCTCTCCTTGATTAGTTTGCATCCATTATTTCTTGTTTTGCCTTCTGGTGCTTCGAAAAATAAGTTGACCTCTTTTTCTTTTCTGGCTGCATCAGGTGTGTAGGTGAGAATGTTGTACTTTGTGATAACAGAGAAATAGATCTTGCCTCAAAGAAGTGAGATAGAGACATCAACACAAAATAGGTAAACTGCATGTAAGCCTGATCTTTAACTGTTCTGAATGCGGCCCCCGAATAAACAATAACACAGGCTTGACTGTTGGCCACTGTTAATTGAGCAAGATAACAAGTTGTTTGGCTGAGAACCCAGACAACTTATGTCACAAGCTTAGCTCTGAAGCAATTGTTCACACAGATATTCAAAACTCCTTCACAGAACAGGCACGGCTTGAATTCACAAACAGACATTCATGGCTCCTTTCTGAACGGTTGTTTCTTGCAAATGTCCCCTCCCATCACCTCACCTATAAGCTATCTTGGGAGGGGCCAATCAACAACCACCTGGTGCTTAATCATGGCTGTGAGCCTGCTTACCAAGTTGCTACCTCCACATCTCAGCTCATCTCACTCTTGCATCATGGACAAACTGCCTTTGATCCACCCCACTGCTCCATGACTCAGGCGCCTCCTGGTGGCCAACCAGCCTCTCTGGTTCCTGCTCTGACTCTGAACACCCCCCAGGGTCTTCCTCAGCTTCCAGGGCAGACTCATCTTGTTCCTCACTATCAGAGTCCATCATCAGCTCAGCTGGTCCCTGCTGGGCCACAACACTTAACCGCGAAGCCAAATTGGCTCTCATGCTTGAAGTTCATTTGTAGAAGAAATTTGTTTGTTTGTTTGTTTGTTGTTTGTTTGTTCGTTCATTCATTCATTCATTGGCTGTATTTTTTGGAGCATAAGACACACCCGCCAAGCCACGCCCACAGAACAAGCAGTAAAAACATTTGAATTTCACCACTTCCCAAAAACTGCCTGCATTGCCACACTCACTTGGCACCAGCCATCCTACGAATCTTAACCTTTCTCATGCTACGACAAAGGTTGTCAAGATTTACCTTCTTTTGCTCAAAAAGATTGTGTGCATCAATAATGCAGCCGAAGAAGAAGAATATTGTGCAGAAACAGAGGCAGTTTTGGGGGGAATGAGGGAGAAAGAGAGAGAGAGATTACATTTGTATTTAAAATGATTTCCACCCCCCAAGAAAATGCATGCTCAAGAAGAACAGCGTTAGGTTTATTTGCATCAAAAAAAAAATGGGAATTTAAATTTAAATCTGCATCCAACAGGGAAAATCGCACTAAAGAAAACCCCTCGATGCTTTGCACACTGCAAATGAAAACAGGGGCCTTTCCTCTCCCCCCCCACTAACCTTTTGATTTTAATCCGTTTCAAATACCGTCAGATCAGAATGCCGTCCTACAAAACAGAGTTAAATTTGTCCGCGTGTTCCTGAAATCTGCTTGGAGATTCCATCTGAAAGAAGAACATTTCAACTCCATCAGCAAACCACGTTGGGCTCCTGTTGTGGATCTGTCTGTGCGTGTATCAATGCCGAAGAATTTACATGTGAATAAGAAATAATTATCTGCGAGACCACGGGCTGGGATTTAATCGTTATTTTTTTTATTCCCCACCAACAATATAGCCTTATCTTTATGGAAGCAGTACAAACCATCAAAGAGCTGATGCCGATGAACTCGCTAATGAGTTTCCAATACTTAACCTTGTATTTTGCTTCGTTACAGAAATAGCATTCCCATACAGATGCTTCGTTGAAAATCCCAGCAATCTGCTAGGGCTGGAATTCTCCTTTACTTGTTTTTTTCCCATTCAGGAAAGACTGGATGGGAATCCTATTTGTATCTGTCAAAGAGACACATGAAAACTTTCTGTCTGAAACTAGAAAGAAAGAAAGAAAGAAAGAAAGAAAGAAAGAAAGAAAGAAAGAAAGAAAGAAAGAAAGAAAGAAGAAAGAGAAGGAAGGAAGGAAGGAAGGAAGGAAGGAAGGAAGGAAGGAAGGAAGGAAGAACGAATACTATAGAAGATCAAAGATTGCAGTAAGGCATTTGATAAAGTAGACCACAGCCTATTGCTTCATATGCCAGAAGAAGGTGAAATAGACAGTAATCCCACCCCCAAATGGATTTGCAACTGGCTGACAAACAATACTCAACAAGTAGTCTTTAATCGTACTACATTTACATAGTGGGAAGTAAGAAATGGGGTACCACAAGGTTCCACCTTATGCCCAGTACTCTTTGATATCTTCATAAATGACTAAGAGGGAATAGAAGGGAAATTCATGAAATTGCAACATGAGAGTAAGCTGGCAGGAATATCCAATACCTCAGGAGCTCAGGATCCAACAAGAGCTTGACAAACTTGAACAATGGGTCCTATCCACCAAAAGATGTCTGGTCTGGAGAAAATAACGACTAGCAGTAAAATGATAGCAGTGCTCCAGTATTTGAGGAGCCACCACAAAGAGGAGAGGTGTTTGGAATATAATCTAATATAATTAGATATATAATTAGAATATAATTCAATTGTGAAAAAAGTAAGGTTCTACATTTAGGCAAGAAAAACAAAATGCACAAGTACAGTATAGGTGGTACCTTGCTCAACAGTAGCAACTGTGAGAGGGATCTTGGAATCTTACTGGACAACCATTTAAATATGAGCCAGCAGTGTGCAGCAGCTGCCAAAAAAGCCAACACAGTTCTAGGCTGCATAAACAGAGGGATAGAATCTAGATCACGTGAAGTGTTAATGCCACTGTATAGTGCCTTGGTAAGGCCACACTTGGAATACTGCATACAGTTTTGGTCGCCACGATGTAGAAAAGACATGGAGACTCTGGAAAGAGTGCAGAGAAGAGCAACCAAGATGATTAGGGAACTGGAGACTAAAACATATGAAGAACGGTTGCAGGAGCTGGGTATGTCTAGTTTGATGAAGAGAAGGACCAGGGGAGACATGATATCTCAGAGGGTGCCACAAAGAAGAGGGAGCCAAACTATTCTCCAAGGCACCTGGGGGCAGGACAAGAAGCAATGGGTGGAAACTAATCAAGGAGAGAAGCAACTTAGAACTAAGGAGAAATTTCCT
>CM077644.1:242865646-242888146 GCA_039707465.1 Rhabdophis nuchalis
TGAGGCATGGAGGCTGCTCACAAAAACAATAACAGAGGCACTATCTAATAAAATGAAATTCAATTGTGAAAAAAGTAAGGTCCTACATATAGGCAAGAAAAACCAAATGCACAAGTACAGTATAGGTGGTACCTTGCTCAATAGTAGCAACTGTGAGAGGGATCTTGGAATCCTAGTGGACAACCATTGAAATAGGAGCCAGCAGTGTGCAGCAGCTGCCAAAAAAGCCAACACAGTTCTAGGCTGCATCAACAGAGGGATAGAATCTAGATCACGTGAAGTGTTAATGCCACTGTATAGTGCCTTGGTAAGGCCACACTTGGAATACTGCATACAGTTTTGGTCGCCACGATGTAGAAAAGACGTGGAGACTCTGGAAAGAGTGCAGAGAAGGGCAACCAAGATGATTAGGGGACTGGAGACTAAGACATATGAAGAACGGCTGCAGGAGCTGGGTATGTCTAGCTTGATGAAGAGAAGGACCAGGGGAGACATGATAGCAGTGTTCCGATATCTCAGAGGGTGCCACAAAGAAGAGGGAATCAAACTATTCTCCAAGGCACCTGGGGGCAGGACAAGAAGCAACGGGTGGAAACTAATCAAGGAGAGAAGCAACTTAGAACTAAGGAGAAATTTCCTGACAGTAAGAACAATTAACCTCTGGAACAGCTTGCCTCCAGAAGTTGTGAATGCCCCAACCCTGGAAGTCTTTAAAAAGATGTTAGACAGCCATTTGTCTGAAATAGTATAAGGTTCCTGCCCACGCAGGGGGTTGGACTAGAAGACCTACAAGGTCCCTTCCAACTCTGCTATTGTATTATTGTATTGTATTATTGTATTGTAATTGGAATGTATACCTAAAAGGAAAAAGGGCACCGGCAGGTTCAAGAGGACTCCGATGTGGCTTACAGGAGCTGTTCGGAAAGTGATCAAAAGCAAGAAAAGCTCATTTAAAAGATGGAAGGCTTCTCCAAACGAGGACAACAGGCAGAAACATACATTGTCACCATCTCAAGGCACCAGCCATCGGCATGCGCAGTAGATGGTGAGAACAAAACTCCCTTTTCCAATATCTCTGCTGTAGCAATTAATCCCATCCCAAATACCATGCCCAACCCTCCCCATTTCCATAGCAGCGAGTAGCGAAGCAGAGGCTAGCGCCATGTGGATGTTGCAACGGTCGTAAGCAGCGGTGGGATTTAAAAAAAAGTTCTACTGGTTCTGTGGGCCTGGCTTTGTGGGCAGAGTGTGGCTTTGTGGGTGTGGCTTTGTGGCCCTGGGAGGGGAAAGATATTGCAAAATCGCCGTTCCCTCCCCACCCCACTAACATGCTTTCCAGATCCGTTCTCGAGTTCTTGGCCACAAAAGGAGATCAGCTGGAAGGCTGGGAGGCAGCAGGGGGCATGGCCAGCCAATTTGCCGGTTCTCCGAACTACTCAAAATTTCCACTACAGGTTCTCCAGAACCTGTCAGAACTGACTGAATACCACCTCTGGTCGTAAGTATGAAAAATAGTCATGAGTCACTTTCTTTCAGGACTGTTGTAACTTCGAACGGTCACTGAACAAATTGTTGTAAGTAGCGGACCACCTTGGTTCCCCAAAAGGGCCATTCTATCATTCTATCCTCTCTCTAAAACAGGGGTCCCCAAGCTTTGCTGGCTGGAGAATTCTGGGAGCCGAAGTCCTTCAGACTTAAAGTTGCAAAGGTTGGAGACCCCTGCTCTAGAAGACCTTTCCTATAAAAAGAAAAAACAAATGCCGCTTATAATTTGTTGTTCTCATTTCCAGACCCAGGAGGACCATAAAAGACATCAAAGTGGAGATACTTCTATTAACATTAGAATTAATGGACAAGAGCATGTTAGCATCCATTTTCTTTACAGAGGCATCGAACGTGTGATCTAATTACAGATTGTTACCTTCCTAAAATGAGCAAGCAATTTGTAAATTATGGGGAGGGAAGGGGGGAACCCAGATTGCAGAACCGCAGAAACCATTAAGGGGAAGGAAAACGGAATGGGCCGAAGGGGAGAATTCAGACTGAGAACCATAATTCAGAGCACTTCGCAGGATCCAATCTGGGTGCAGGACAGGGGTGGGTTTGCTCACATCAAAATCAAATCAAATCAAATTTAATTTGTAAACCGCACCTTCTCCACAAAGGGACTCGGGACGGTGCACAGGACATTAAAAAGCATACAAACATAGAAACATTTATAAATATCTAAAATCAAATTAAACCAACTGTATCCCTGTGCTAAAAACCTAAGATCCTTAAAAAAAAAAAACCTTAAAACCCAGCTAAAACAAATTTACATATTCAGACGAAGGCTGGAGCGGTAGATCCAGACGTTACTGCCGGTTCGGTGCGGGCAAAATTTTTGCGCCCGCTTCACTCAATTCACACGTGCATATTTGCACAAAAGCAGGTCTGCGTATGCGCAAAACATTAAGAAAAGGAAATAATTACATTTATTTATTTATCGTATTTATATCCCGCACCCATCTCCCACAGAGGGACCGGGGGCATTTGTGCAATTCTGACTGTTATGCGCATGCGCAGAACCAAAAATCAAGATGGTGGCCCTGTATGAGAACCGGTTCAGGGGAATGGAGGGCCAGAGACCCAGGCTGCCAAAGCACTACTGGTTCAGTCGAACTGGTCCAAACTGGTAGGAACCCAAATCTGGTGTAGGGTCACTTCTGACTTTTCAGACCAGAGGTGGTATTCTCCCAGTTCGCCCCGGATCGGGGGAACTGGTGGTGGCGGCACTGGGAGACTCCGCTCACCTGCCCAGACATCATCATGGATGCTCTGTGCATGCACAGAAGCGCCAGCACGAGCGAAGCCACACTTGGAATACTGCATACAGTTTTGGTCGCCACGATGTAGAAAAGACGTGGAGACTCTGGAAAGAGTGCAGAGAAGAGCGACCAAGATGATTAGGGGACTGGAGGCTAAGACATATGAAGAACGGCTGCAGGAGCTGGGTATGTCTAGCTTGATGAAGAGAAGGACCAGGGGAGACATGATAGCAGTCTTCCGATATCTCAGAGGGTGCCACAAAGAAGAGGGAGTCAAACTATTCTCCAAGGCACCTGGGGGCAGGACAAGAAGCAATGGGTGGAAACTAATCAAGGAGAGAAGCAACTTAGAACTAAGGAGAAATTTCCTGACAGTTAGAACAATTAACCTCTGGAACAGCTTGCCTCCAGCAGTTGTGAATGCCCCAACCCTGGAAGTCTTTAAGAAGATGTTAGGTAGCCATTTGTCTGAAATGGTATAAGGTTCCTGCCCACGCAGGGGGTTGGACTAGAAGACCTACAAGGTCCCTTCCAACTCTGCTATTGTATTGTATTGTATTGTATTGTATTGTATTGTATTGTATTGTATTGAAGCGAGCACGTGAACATGCACACTCCTGGTTCCAAATCATTAGCGAAGGTACTAGGATTTAATGCATGTTTCAGACACATCCTGGAGTCCATCCTAGCAGGGTGTGTGCCTTGGGCTATTCTGGGTAGAGTTGTCAGTCCTGCTCTGTTTAGGTGCCTTAAGAAAGAAAGACCCTCGACTACATTTGGTTGAAGTGAAAGATTGTTTTTTACTAAAAGGCTGCTGGCAATGGTAAAGTCAAGCTAGAACTACATTTCCTGTGCAAAAAGTATACAATTCCACCACCACCCGTCATGCCAGCATTCCCCCATGACGAGTTGATCTTCAGCCAATGAAGAGCCTCAGAGGTGTTCTGAGAAAACGGAGATGTTTGGAGTAGTCCACATTTGGATCTCAGGGTGTGTGGCCTTGAGTGCTGTCACAAACTGGTTCTGTGCTTTGTTAAGCTGTCATCCTCCCTCCCTATTCCCCATCACATCCATTTGTCCTCCTTTCCCCCTTTACCCTTTGATGGCAAGATGGCAGCAAGGTGCCACGCTGAAGATGGCAGACTTGATAGTAGTATTTATATGGTGCATGGTTGTGTGTGCCTTTTTGATTGTTCATTGGGATGTTGATAGTCAGCTATTAAGTCATTGACTGTTGTTTCTTTGTGTTGCCAAGTTGAAGGAAGCTCTTCTTCCTCTTCTTCTTCCTCTTCTTCCTCCTCTTCTTGCTCCTTCCTCCTCCTCCTCCTCCTATTCCTCTACCTCCTTCCTCCTCCTCATTCTTCCCCTCCCCCTCCCCCTCCTCCTCTTCCTCTTCTTCCTCCTCCTCTTCCTCCTCCTCCTTTTCCTCTTCCTCCTTCCTCCTCCTCATTCTTCCCCTTCCCCCTCTCCTTCTCCTCCTTCTTCCTCTTCCTCTTCTTCCTCCTCCTCTTCCTCCTCCTCCTCTTCCTCTTCCTCCTCCCTCCTCCTCATTCTTCCCCCCCTCCTCCTCCTCCTCCTCCTCCTCTTCTTCTCCTTCTCCTTCTCCTTCCTCTTCTTCTTCTTCTTCCTCCTCTTCTTCCTCCTCCTCCTCCTCCTGCTCCTTCCTCCTCCTCTTCCTCCTTCCTCCTCGTCCTTCCCCTTCTTCTTCTTCTTCTTCTTCTTCTTCTTCTTCTTCTTCTTCTTCTTCTTCTTCTTCTTCTTCTTCTTCTTCTTCTTCCCCCTCCCTCTCCCCCTCCCTCTCCTCCTCCTCCTCCTCCCTCCTCCCCTCCCCCTCACCATCCCCCTCCTCTCCCCTGCTCTTCTCCCCACTTCCTTCAAGTACTGATGATGTTAAATAGTTGAGAAATAAAATGTCTGCAAGACAACAGCCAGTCTCAGAGAGCACCAAGGAGTCCACAGTTCGACCCTGAGCGACAGCTCTTCTCTTCTATTGGAATATTCCTGCTCTGCAATTTTTGGGAGTTGAAGAGAGTCTTCCCTGGAGGTGAAAATAATATACTTGAGACATATTAATTCTCAATGTAAAATCTCTTTCTTTGCCTAGAACGTGTTTTGCAGTTTAATAATACAATTGCATTAGCATAGAAATAGCCTCATGTCTTCATTAGTTATGCTGATTAATGACAGACTTTTGATACAACAGGGGAACATATCTTATTACTTCTTGGGACCTCTGAAAACAATAACAATATTTCAGAACTTCATAGGAGAGCGTCCATGCAGAAACCAGTTCTCAGGTAGGAGAAAACCTAAGAAATCTGATCAAGTTTAGTTAACAAAACTAAAAACTCTGAAATCTGAAAATTCCATTCAGTTTATAATTGCTGTTAGGTAGTTAAAATCCACCATAAGGAAGGCTGAGCACCAAAGAATGGAAGCCTTTGAACTAAGATGCTGGAGAAGACTCTTGAGAGTCCCTTGGACTGCAAGGTGATCCAACCGGTCAGTCCTAGAGGAGATCAACCCTGACTGCTCTTTAGAAGGCCAGATCCTGAAGAGGAAACTCAAGTACTTTGGCCACCTAATGAGAAGGAAAGACTCACCATGCTGGGAAAGATGGAGGGCAAAAGAAGAAGGTGATGACAGAGAAGGAGGTGGCTGGATGGAGTCATCGAAGCAGTAGGTGTGAGCTGAAATGGACTCTGGGGGATGGTAGAGGTCAGGAAGGCCTGGAGGAAGGTTGTCTGTGGGTTTGTGAGGGATCAGAAATGACTTCACAACTAACAACAACAACGTTGAAATCCAACCTGGTGTAATGGTGGCATTCACCTAGCAGGCTTCACCAGATCAGGGAGGAATCTAGTTGATTAATTTGCATATCATGTCTAATTTGATTAGTCTGGACCTTGTTTTTTTTAATTTCAGCCAATTCTACAAAGCACCTGAAGGTAAGACAAGAAGCAATGGATGGAAACTGATCAAGGAGAGATCCAACCTAGAAACAAGGAAATATTTCCTGACAATTAGAACAATTATTTATTTATTTTTTTGTTTATTTTATTAAATTTATACCCCCCCTTCTCCTACAAAAGGACCCAGGGCGGCGCACAAGCAAATAAAAACACGTACATAAATAGATCAATTATTAAAATCCAATTAAATTAAATTACCCCGTGCTAAAACATTTTAAAATTCTCTAATTAAAATTTATAACTAAAAAGTCCAGATTGGGTGATTATCCTAGGCCGGCTTGTTGGAACAAATGCGTTTTAAGACGCCGGCGGAAAAGGCAGAAAAGGTGGAGGTCCGAGGTGGTACGGAGTTCAGGGGGCAGGTCGTTTCAGAGGGTTGGGCCCACCACAGAGAAGGCCCTTCCCCTGGGTGTCGCCAACTGGCATTGCCCAGCCGACGGCACCCGGAGAAGACCCTCTCTATGGGAGCGGATCGGTCGGAGGGATGTATGTATCTAGTGAAACGTTGTAGTGGAACAACTTGCCTTCAGAAGTTGTGAGGTCTCCAACATAGGAAGTTTGTATGAAATGGTATAGGACCTCCTGCTTCAGCAGGGGGTTGGACTAGAAGACCTCTGAGGTCCCTTCCAACTCTGTTAAAGCATGATCATAGATGAAATAAGCCAAGTTCCACAGGTTTTGAAATGCTTGATTAGTCCAAAGACACCTGAAATCTATAATTGTAACATATACACATTGTCAATATTGGGATTGCAAGAGTTCTATTTTGCAGAACATTATCATTTTTTTAATGCAGCTAAAAGGGAGCCTGGTCAAATGAAGATGTGCCCCTTATTAACTCGGTGACATTTTTGAATATCAGCTGTTGAATTGCCGGTTGCGAAAATGTGTCATTTCTTAATCGAGAACACTTGTTAAAACTGGAAGCTAATAATTTGATTTGTGGAGGAGGCCACACATTTACAAGAGTCCCTATGCTCAAGGCACATATTTTAGGGCCTGGGGATCAGCGGTAAAATCCAGCAGATTCTGACAGGTTCTGGAAAACCGGTAGTGGAAATTTTGAGTAGTATGGAGACCAGCAAATACCATCTCTGGTTGACCCCAGAATAGGGAGGGAATGTGGATTTTGCAGTATCCTTCCCCTGCCACACCCACCAAGACACGCTGACAGAACCGATAGTAAAAAAATAATAATTCACCACTGCTGTTGATATTGGTTCAAGGTCACCCAAACCATAGAATAGAATAATAGAGTTGGAAGGGACCTTGGAGGTCTTCTAGTTCAACCCCCTGCTCTCATGCCTGCAAGCCATCTTTTCTTTTGGACTTCAGGCCTGTCACACTTTCTACTGCCTACTTTCTATTGTGGGAAAATGGGATTATATGGAGTAGGGTGATATGTAACCATAATAACGTCCTTCTTAGAAACTCAAGGTCATCTTTGTCTCTGCACCTGATCAGATCTGGATGGGAGGAATCTGTCTTTGTGGCAGTGGAAGATGGGACCATGTGATGGACTTGTGAGTATGGGGGCAAGATCTTGAACTTTCAACTGGGTGGGAAAACAGGGAAGCTTTCAGATTTGGGTTTTCCCAGATGTGCCAACATGGCTCTCTTCATAAATTGGAACTTTGATCAATACTTTGCCTCGGAATCTGATTTAATTTTGGACGCTATTTGGAACCTTGACACCCTACTTAGACAAGTAACCTCAGAAACCCTCATTGTTCAAGCAATGCTGCATTGACATCTTCCATTCTCAACTTTGAGACTTGGATCCCTTTTTGGTTGTTTCTATTTGTGTTACCATTAATATTTGTTTTTGTCAAACAATAGCAAGGAGTATCTGGGGGAAAAATCAATCTTTAATAAGTTATAGTAATGTTTTCAATTTGCTGTCATCTGCTTTAAAGTACATATGTTCTTTGTCATTTCTCATCACTTTCCAAATCCATCTTGCTATCAGCTTGGTATAACTTAATGTACAGCTAACTCATCCTTGAATCACACACTACCTGACCTTAAATCATACTGTACAACTACCCTGAAGGCTTCTTCTTCTTTTTTAAAAAATATTTTTTATTGAACTTATTTAAACAATGAAAAAACAAAACACAAATTTCCACTCATTATAGCAAGTCCGTATCAGTATCGTTGATATCATTCGCATTCACATAAGCTCTACTTCAATGTTCTCTAATATACTCTATATAATATATTCACTCTATATAATAATATTTACAGATATATACAGTGTTATCATATTCAAGATGGCGGCGCGCTTAGGCGCTGCGGCTTTGAGCTCCTGGTGTCACAGTAGGCAAAAACTAGTCTATACCCGCAGGGAGTTATTAAGTTATTATTAAGTTATTATTAAAGATTGGATCTTCTAGTCGACTCAATATCACCAGTGACCTCCAGCAGTCTCATAATATACAAAGTGACATAGTAAGACTGCCAGGCTCTCCATGGATCGTTGTTTGGCCTAGGAGGCATCGAAGAGAGCCAAAGCAGAAGCGGGGATGCAGAGCAGGTTTGCTAGTTCAATTACGGAAGTAGCCTCACAGAACAGCATTACCAAGCATTTCCTAACCAACTCTAGATCCTTTGTCCACAAAACCGATGAACTAGAGCTACGGATGGCTGCGAATAAGCTCATTCGTGACTGCTGTGTGATGGTCATCACAGAGACCTGGCTTCATCCACTTGTACCGGATGCGTCTATGGAGCTAACTAACCGCACCACACACCGCTTTGACAGAAACAACAACTCTGGTAAAAGAAAAGGTAGAGGACTGTGTATTTACACACATAATAACTGGTGTACTAACAGTAGAGTTGCTTATACACACCATTCTGCAGACGTGGAATTCTCAACTGTCATTTGTCGGCCATTTTATTTACCTAGAAAGATTTCTGTTATAGTTATCACTGCTGTCTATATTCCACCTGATGCAAATGTTAGCACAACACTCAAACCAATTTCATTGTAATTATACCATCTCTTCCACACATTACAGTACTCCGATTCTTCTCAATCCTTCAGTTCCATGGTCAACCTATCCATCTCTGCACACTCAAGTACCTTTCTTATGATCATTGCATCTGGAAGGATATTGTTCTGCTTCCAATTTTGTGCGTATGCTATTCTTTTTGTAGTTACTGTATTATTATTTTTTAGTATATGACGCTCCAGAGAATAAGACACACCTTAGTTTTGGTGGAGGAAAATAAGAAGAAAAAAATGTCTGCCTCTGCCTACCAGCATCCATGGTGTGTGCTTCCTGACTTGGAACACAAGTTAACAAGATCAACCAATGAATAGGCAGAGCAACTAAGTCAGCCAATGAGGGTTATTTGGACCCTGAAACAGTATTTGCTGTGTTAGCAACAAGGAGACAGGAAGGAGCCTGGCTTAGCTGAGAACTGAGAGTGAAACTGCTTGTGTTTTGCTTGTATTTACTGCTACCTTGGAAAACCTGCTTTTGGTATTGTATTATATATTATTATTATTATTATTTTGAATCCTGCTTTCTTGTGTGTGCTTTCTGAATGTGATTGCTGCTGCAAACTCTGACCAGCCAGGTCAGCTTCAGCACTTATTGCAGCCTGATTCAGCACAGCTGATTGGCAGGTGGATTGAACTACAGTACCAGAATACTCCCAATCAGAAGTTCCAGGCTGCAAGGATTGCCAGCTCTTGTTTTTTGGCCTCTGGTGGGCGTGGGTCGGGCTACATTCAGTGTATAAGAAATTTTCACCCTCTTTTTGGGGGGAAACAGGTGTGTCTTCTATTCCAAAAAATATGGTAATATATATAGTATTATATATTGGGATTTTTTACACAGTTTATCAAATATGCCCAATAGGAATAGTTCCAGTTTCCATTCAATCTTTTGTTCTGTAATTTGTTCCATCCATTCCTTGATTTTAAACCAATACTCTCTGGCTTTGGCACAGGTCTGGAGGCTTCTTCTAACCGCCCTTCTTTCTTAGCTATGAAGGTAAGAGAGATAGCGAAAAAAGGAACAATGGTGGACATCTAAACTTCAAGGGACACTTCTGGCATAGATAGAATCATCCCCAGATGGATTTGTAACTAGCTGACAAATTGTACTCAATGAGTACTCCTTAATTGTACTACATCTATTCCAGTATTTCTTTGATATCAGTGTATTTTTTGTCCCACAGCTAGTTGGCCATATCAAGTTGACTGTAGCAAGTTGGTCATGGTGAGTTGGTCATGGAGAGTTTGGCGTAGACCCACTTGAAAGAACATAAGAACATAAGAACATAAGAACATAAGAATAGCCTTGCTGGAAGAGGCCACAGCCCATCCAGTCCAGCATTCTGTCTCCCACAGTGGCTCCCCATTTGCTTCAGGGTCTTCCCAAGCAGATGTCTTCACCAGCTTATGATTCCCTGCAAATGGCATTGAGCGATATCCTGCCTATCTCTCCAACCTGGAGGGTGTCCTTAGGCATCCATCATGATAGCCATTGATACCCTTGTTCTCCCTGAACTCCTCTAATCCTTCCTTCCTTCCTTCCTTCCTTCCTTCCTTCCTTCCTTCCTTCCTTCCTTTCTTTCTTTCTTAACATAAGAACATAAGAATAGCCTTGCTGGAACAGGCCACAGCCCATCCAGTCCAGCCTTCTGTCTCCCACAGTGGCTCCCCATTTGCTTCAGGGTCTTCCCAAGCAGATGTCTTCACCTGCTTGTGATTCCCTGCAAAAGGCATTGAGAGACACCCTGCCTATCTCTCCATCCCGGAGGGTGTCCTTAGGTATCCATAATGATAGCCATGGATACCCTTGTTCTCCATGAACTCATCTAATCCTTTCTTAAAGGTGTGGAGGCTGACAGCTGTCACCACTTCTTCTGGCAGGGAGTTCCATAGACCAGTGATCCTCTGGTGAAAAAGTACTTCCTCTTATTTGTTTGAGGTCTAGCTTTCATGGAGTGCCCCCTAGTTCTAGTGTTGTGCGATAGGGAAAACAGAACATGTTAAGGTTGGATTGTTGTGGAACAAACTACTTCCTGGTAAACTAGAAAATGTGGGATAGACACAGTGGTGGGTTTCTGCAGGCTCGCACCTACTCGCAAGAGCCGGACGGTGAAATTTAGAGAGCCGGTGAGAGGGGGTTCCACCGGCGGACCCAGAAGTAAGTCTGGCCTGCCGCTGCCGGTAACCCAATGGGAAGGAAAGGAAAGCAGAAAGTAAGAAAGGAAAGAAAGGAAGGAAAGAAGGAAAGAAAGAAAGAAAGAAAGAAAGAAAGAAAGAAAGAAAGAAAGAAAGAAAGAAAGAAAGAAAGAGAATTTATCATCACAATTGAGCCCAAAATTTTTGTTGCTAAGCAAGAGTGTTGTTAAATGAGTTTCACCACATTTTACAAGTTGGCCACTCCCACCCTGTCACATGACTGCCAAGCCACGCCCACAAAAGAGGCCACACCTACAGAGTAGGTTCTTAAAAAATTTGAAATTCACCACTGGATAGACAGAATCATCCCCAGATGGATTTGTAACCGGCTGACAAATGGTACTCAATGAATACTCCTTAATGGTACTACATCTAAATGGAGGAAAGTTACCGCAAGGCCCAGGACTCTTCAATATCTTCATAAATGAGTTAAATGAGGGGATAGAAGGGAATCCACCAAATTTGCAGAAGACAAGCTTGGGATCCACAAAGATCTTGACAGACTTGAACAATGGGCCCTATACAAGAAGATGAAATTTAACATGGAGGAAAGCAGTTTTACACCTGGGCAGGAAAAAACCCCAAAGGCACAAGTACAAATTAAGCAAAATCTGGTTCCAAAACAGTCACTGTGAGAGGGATCTAGGAGTCCTAGTGGATAATTCATTAAATATGAGCCAGCAGTTTGCGTCAGCAGCCAAAAAAGCGAATACAATCCTTTGTCATATAAACAGAGGCCTAGAATCAAAAATTGCATGAAGTATTTTTTTTATTTTTTTATTTATTCGAATTTATACCCCGCCCTTCTCCTTGTTAGGACCCAGGGCGGCGCACAGGCATGATTTAAAACCACAATAAATACAATATACATCATTAAATATATTAAATTATTCAACCCGTGCTAAAACCCACTCTAGTAGTATTAGAACCACTCTATAAATCCTTAGTACGACCACATCTGGAATGCTGCATGGAGTTTTCGTCACTACACTACGAAGAAGATGTTGAGACTTTGGACAAAGTTAAGAGAAGAGCAACTCCTTCCGCCAGAAGTTAAAGACTCAACTCTTCCATCAGGCCAGCCTGGCCTAATGTTACATTCCTAGCCGCAGAATGAAATTGTATAAGAATTTTTAGGGGTATTGTTAGGGTTTTAAGGGTTTTAATAGTGATTTTAGCACAGGGGTAATTTAATTCGGTTTAAACATTTTGTATTTGTATATTGTTGCATTTTTGGGATTTTTAATTTCCTGTGCACCGCCCCGAGTCCCCATGGGGGAGAGGGGGCGGTCTATAAATTAATAAATTATTATTTATTATTTTATTATTAACTAAGATGATCAAAGGCCTGAAGACTAAAACATATGAAGAACGCTTGCAGGATTTAGGTTTGGCCAGTCCAGAGAAAAGAAGGACTGGAGGGGACATGATAGCAGTTTTCCAGTATTTGAGGGGCTGCCACAAAGAGGGTTAACTTATTTTCCAAAGCATCAGAGGGCAAGACAAGAAAAAAAAAATGAATGGAAACTAATCAAGGAGAGAAGGAACCTGGAATTAAGGAGAAACTTCCTAACAGTGGGGGTAATTAATGTGGAACCTCTTACCTTCAAAAGTTGTGGGGGGCTCATCGCTGTAAGTTTTTAAGAAGACACTGGACAGTTACTTGTCTGAAATGGTCTAGGGCAGGGGTCTGCAAAGTCGGCTCTTTTAAGACTGGTGGACTTCAACTCCCAGAGTTCCCCAGCCAGCATAGGTGGCTGGGGAATTCTGGGAGTTGAAGTCCACCAGTCTTAAAAGAGCCGACTTTGCAGACCCCTGGTCTAGGGCAGTGATGGCGAACCTATGGCACGGGTGCCACAGGTGGCACGCGGAACCATTTCTTAGGGCACGCGAGACGTTGCCCTGTCAGCTCCAGCACACATGTGTGCATTGGCCAGCTGATTTAGGCCTTCTTTTGAGACCGTTTTTCTCCCTCTGGAGGCTTCAGGGAAGCTCCTGAAGCCTCTGGAGGTGGGGAGGATAGGCTGTTTTCACCCTCCCCAGGCTCCTAGAAAGCCTCTGGAGCCCGTGGAGGGCAGAAAAAGCACGCCAAAAGTAGGGGGTCACGCATGTAGCATTATGGGTGTGGCACGCCCACATACAACCCCCCTGTGCTCCCCCCGTTTTTGGCACACGAGCCAAAAAAGGTTAGCCATCCCTGGTCTAGGGTCTCCTGCTTGAGCAGGGGGTTGGACTAGAACACCTCCAAGGTCCCTTCCAGCTCTATTCTGATTAATGAACATTTTAAAAGAACTAAAAGGGCATAAACAATTAGTCAGTGGAACAGAAGTTGCCTCCAGAAGTTATGAATACCCCAACACTGGAAGTCTTTAAGAAGATGTTGGATAGCCATTTGTCTGAAACAGTATAGGGTTTCCTGCCTAGGCAGGGGGTTGGACTAGAAGACTTCCAAGGTCCCTTCCAACTCTGCTATTGTATAACTACCTGTATAAATACATTCCTGGCAATATTAAGGAAGTGTTCGCACCGACTCTGATCCCATCTCTGAGTCTTGTGGGGATTTCTCTGTGATTTTTCGTGACATAAAATAAAATAATAATAACTGCTACCGTGTGTGACAGATTTTCTCTGTCTCTCAGAGCTGTCGAGACCTTGGACCGCCATTTTGGAAAAGATGAACTTTCCACATTTTGGATTTAATATGGATTAGCAAGTGGAGAATTCTTGGGCAAACTTGAATGTGAAATCCTGAGAGATTAATTGCTCTTCCCAGGCTGTTGAAAGGACAATTCCCTCCCATGCAGATTTCCTCATTCAATTCATTACCAGTTGGTGCTTAGAGATAACGTGAAGAAAATGTTTGTTTCTCTGTGTGCATTTAATTGCCTCCCATATTAGGATGTGTCTTTCGGATGGAGCCAAATGCCGCTTTCATATACATAACGTGTTCGGTTGGAAATTATTTACCATTGTGGGGTGTTTATGAGTTTCAATATAACTCATTGAAAAGGCTCTGGAGATTTGTATCTGGTCAGCAAACTTTTGCTAAACAGATATTAGTTTTCAGAACAGCATCCAATTACGACTTTTTTTTTTCTGTTGCAAAATTTGGAGCTCTTCTTCCAATGTGTACTACTCTAATGAGTTGGGTGTTGAATTCCAAAGATGTTTTCATTTGCCAAAGAAAGAAAGAAAGAAAGAAAGGAGGGAGGGAGGGAGGGAGGGAGGCAGGCAGGCAGGCAGGCAGGCAGGGAGGGAGAAAATGAATGAATGAATGAATGAATGAATGAATGAATGAAGGAAGGAAGGAAGGAAGGAAGGAAGGAAGGAAGCATGGGGAGAAAGGGAAAGGAAGGGAGAAGGAGGGAAAGCTAAGGAAAGAAAAGAGAGATGGGAGGATGGAAGAGGAAAAAGGAAGGGAGGAAGGAAGAGAAGAGGGAAAGAAAAAAAGAAAGAAGGAGGGAGGGAGGGAGGAAAAGGAAAGAAGGAATGACAGAGGGAAGGAGGGTGGAAAGAGGAAGGAAGGAAGGAAGGAAACAGGATGAGAAAAAGAGAAAGGAAGGAGGGAAAGCTAAGGAAAGAAAAGAGAGGGAGAATGGGAGAGAAGAACAGGAAGGGAGGGAGAGAGAGAAGGAGGGAGGGAGGAAATATGGGGGAGAAAGGGAAAGGAGGGGAGAAAGGAGGGAAAGCCAAGGAAAGAAAAGAGAGATGGGAGGGACAAAAGGAGAGAAGAGGGAAGGAAAGAAAGGGAGGGAAGAGGAAGGAAGGAGGGTGGAGGAAGGGAGGGATGAAAGAAACAGGATGGGAGAAAGGGGAAGGGAGGGAGGGAGGGAGGAAAGCTAAGGAAAGAAAAAGAGGAAGGAGGATGGGAGAGAGGGAAAGGGAAAGAGGGAGGGAGAGAAGGAGGGAGGAAAGAAGGAAGGAGGGAGGAAGAAGGAGGGGAGGGAGGCTCTTCTACAAAATTTGTTCCATACACTCTGATTAAAATCCAATTAGCTGCAATCACAATTAAATCTCTCTGCAAGGGTTGACCATACAATGAAAGGGACATTATCAGCCCAAGGTGCTGAACTGGACAGCAGCAAAGCTTTCAGCCAATACAAACCCAGAGGAAAAAGAAGGAACCCGCAGGTTCATTAGGAAAGTTTGTTTGGTTTCTGTTTGGACTCTCTTGCTTATCAGCTGATCAATACCTCTTTCTCCTGGTGCCACCTTTTATGACAGGTTTCCCTGAGTGATAGGACATGCAAACACACAATAAAAAGGCAATTAAGAATGAAAATGGGAAAAAAAGGGGTGGGAGATGAAACACGAATAGTCCATCCGGTGTTATTGTAAAATCTTTTGCAATTTAATGACAGCCAAAGTTTATAGGTTGGTTCTCCCTCTGCCTCCAATTTTCTATGCATTGTCATGTAGAAATTTTATGATTTCAATAACAGCCAAGTCATAATGATTTGTCCTTCGGTCGCCAAATAACAATTCGGAACCTTTCCATCTCCTGCCTTTCTTTTTAATTTAGAACTTGACAAAATCCTGGCCCCAGGGTGTGTGTGTGTGTGTGTGTGTGTGTGTGAGTAGATCCATGCAGCTGTAGGCGCTATCTTAATGGGTTTTTTTGACACTTGTCCCACCCCATCCCTAACAATTCTGTGGTACCTCTGATCTATGACCACTGCATTCTCAAACTTGCTATCTCTAGAAAAGTAGCGTTAAAATATTATAGAAATGATATGGAGGGATGGATGGAAGATGTAGATCAACAGAGAGGTACAATGAAATAGATAAAATGATGATAGATATAGAATAAGAACAAGAGAGAGAAGATGATGGGTGATAGATAGATAAATTAGGGGACTGATTAGGGGACTGGAGACTAAAACATATGAAGAATGGTTGCAGGAGCTGGGTATGTCTAGTTTGATGAAGAGAAGGACCAGGGGAGACATGATAGCAGTGTTCCGATATCTCAGAGGGTGCCACAAAGAAGAGGGAGTCAAACTATTCTCCAAGGCACCTGGGGGCAGGACAAGAAGCAATGGGTGGAAACTAATCAAGGAGAGAAGCAACTTAGAACTAAGGAGAAATTTCCTGACAGTTAGAACAAGTAACCTCTGGAACAGCTTGCCTCCAGAAATTGTGAATGCCCCAACCCTGGAAGTCTTTAAAAAGATGTTAGATAGCCATTTGTCTGAAATGGTATAAGGTTCCTTCCCACGCAGGGGGTTGGACTAAAAGACCTACAAAGTCCCTTCTAACTCTGCTATTGTATTGTATTGTATTGTATTGTAAATTAGCTAGCTAGCTAGCTAGACACACACACACACACACACACACACACACACAGAGAGAGAGAGAAAGAGAGAGAGAGAGATGGTTTTGATAGAAGATGGATGGATGGATGGATGATAGATGGATAGATGGATAGATAGATAGATAGATAGATAGATGGATAGATGATAGATGATAGTTAATAGATAGATAAATGGAAGAGTGGATGGAGAGAGAGAGAGATAATAGATGAAAGACGATAAATAGATAGATATTTCCAACAGTTGTTAAACCAATGGTCATAAGTCAAGGACTAGATGTATCATGTTTCAACTCTGTACACCTTTAAGAGGTTCTGCTGAGTAGAATGAATTTTCCATCATGTTTTCTTTTGAAATAAAGATAAACTGAAATTCTAAGAAGCAAAATCAATGGAGAATCCGAATTCATTACACAACTGTGTTACTAACAACAGCTGCTCAAGCAAGAGACCCTGTACCATTTCTGACAAGTGACTGTTCAGACTCTTCTTGAAAGCCTCCAGTGATGAAGTCCCGACTACTTCTGAAGGCAACTTCTGTTCCATGGGTTGATTGTTCTACGTGTCAGAAAATGTCTCCTTATTTCCGGGTTGAATCTTTCCTTGGTCAGTTTCCATCCATGATTCCTTGTTTGGCCTTCAGGAAAATAGATTGATCCCCCTCCTCTCTGGGACAGCCCCTCAAATATTGGAAGACTGCTATCCTGTCTCCCCTGGTCCTTCTCTTCACTAGACTAGCCATGCCCAGTTCCTGCAACTGTTCACCCTATGTTTTTGTCTCTAGTCCCCTCATCATCTTGGTTGCTCTTCTCTACACTTTTTCTAGAGTCTCAACAGCTTTTTTACAGTGTGGTGACTAAAACTGGATGCAGTACTCTATGTGAGGCCTTTCTAAGATTTTATAGAATGATATTAGTACCTCGCATGATCTTGATTCAATCCCTCTGTTAGTGAAATTTAGGATTGTGTTGGCTTTTTTTGGCTGCCACCACATGCCGCTGGCTCATATTTAATCGATTGCCCACTAGGACTCCAAGATTCCTCTCACAGTTAATGCTATTAAGCCAGGTTTCACCTAATCTGTACATGTACTTTTGGTCATTCTTGCCTAAGTATTTAATTTTTCTCTACATTGAATTTCATTTTGTTAAATAGGGCCCAGTGTACAAGTCTGCCAAGATCCATCTGGATCTTGAGCCTATCATCTAGGCAGGGTGTTGGCTATGCCTACCAGCTTAGTGTCATCTGCAAATTTGATGAGTTCCCCTTCTATTCCCTCTATTATCACACAAGCTGCACCTGTAATCCTCTCCAGCTCTAATACCCAAACTACAGTTGAATAAACCACAGTTTCTCCATTTGAGCCAATGTCTTTCTTTCTTTCTTTCTTTCTTTCTTTCTTTCTTTCTTTCTTTCTTTCTTTCTTTCCTTCCTTCCTTCCTCCTTCTTTCTTATTTTTATTTTCAAGGCCTCCAATCTTCTCCTGCCCTTTTTGCTAAACAGTTCTCAACGGGAGTCAACCGTTGTAGCTGCAGCAAAATTAATGTGTTTTACATTTCCCTCCTATCCCCTCTTCAAACAAGAAAAACCAAACTTCTGTTCCATATTTACACTCGAGAAGTAAAAGAAAAGGAAAAAAAAAGAAGGAAAGAAGGAAAGAAGGAAGGAAGGAAGGAAAGAAGGAAGGAAGGAAAGAAGGAAGGAAGGAAAGAAGGAAGGAAGGAAGGAAGGAAAGAAGGAAAGCAAGCAAGCAAACAAGAAAGAAAGAAAGAAAGAAAGAAAGAAAGAAAGAAAGAAAGAAAGAAAGAAAGAAAGAAAGAAAGAAAGAATAAGACCAGGTTTCGAAAGCTAAACCACTTTAATAAAATAATTCTCGCAATAATCATTGAAATATTGTTACAAATGAGAGTAGTTTTCTAGTTCTTCCTTTGATTTTCTGCATTTGTGTGTGCGTTTGTGTGTGTGCGTGAGCACGCATACAGTTCTACAGCCAAATTAAATTCTGCATATTATATGGCCCCCCAAAAAAACAAAGCAGTAATAACCATTTCTCTCTTGGCATTTTTATTCCTAGTAGTTTTTTTTCCCCTTTCTCTTTCCCTTTTTTCCTCTTCTTTGTAATGAATTCTCCCTGAGGATATTCGCAAAAGTAAGCGTTTGTTTATTATTATAGGCAATAAAACAACCACCAACTCACGAGTGGTCCACGTGCCTGGGTGTGTTTTGTGTGTGTGTGTATGTGTGTGTAAAAAGCGGGGGGCTGGGGGTGAGATCGAATCATCCAAACTACAAGAAAGCCATTTCCCATGGCGGGGACAAATGAATGGGATCGTAGCCTAAGAGTAACGCTTTGGACAAATGAAAATCCAGAAAGGAAAAACGATTGAAATGAAAGGATTTCATTTCCTATCGTTTCAATCGTGGAGAGGGCGCGCAATTTGGGTGTCCTCCTGGATCCCCGGCTGTCCATGGAAGACCATGTGGCAGCCATGGCCAGGAGGGCGTTTCATCAGGTACGCCTGATGCGCCAATTGCGCCCCTTACTGGACGGGCTGCCCTTCGCACAGTCACTCAAGCTCTCGTGACGTCCCGACTCGACTACTGTAATGCTCTCTACATGGGGCTTCCCTTGAGGTGCATCCGAAAGCTACAGTTAGTCCAAAATGAAGCCGCGCGGGTGATTATGGGAGCCACTAGATGCTCCCACATAACACCGATCCTGCGCGAGCTGAATTGGCTTCCTGTGGTCTTTCGGGTGCGCTTCAAGGTCTTGACGACCATCTTTAAAGCGCTCCATGGCTCGGGGCCTAGTTATTTGCGAGACCGCCTCTTGCCCCATACATCCCTTAGACCGACACGCTCCCACAGAGAGGGCCTTCTCAGGGTGCCGTCGGCTGGGCAATGCCGTCTGGCGACACCCAGGGGAAGAGCCTTCTCTGTGGCGGGGCCAGCCCTTTGGAACGACCTACCCCCCGAATTACGCACCATCACCGACCTCCGCCTCTTCCGCCAATGTCTAAAGACATACCTATTCCAACAAGCCGGCCTAGCCTAACCTCCCATGTGGACTTTTAGATAGTTTTATTGGGTATTTTAAAATTGGGTTTTTAGCATAGGATAAGATGGTTTAATTTATATTTTAAATTGTGTATTTATTTTTGTACTCTGTATGTTTTTTAAATTTCCTGTGCGCTGTCCTGGGTCCTTTGTGGAGAAGGGCGGGATATAAATGTAAATAAACTAAACTAAACTACATTTCTGCCCGTTCGGAAGAAGATCTGCTGATGGAGACAATGAGAAGAGAGTTTATAAATCTGAAGATACTTTGCCTCTCAACGGGCCTGAACACTTCCAAACCTCCTCCATATTTGCAGCTAGTATGTCTGTAAACATCAGGGAGCAGAGAGAGAGAGAGAGAGAGAGAGAGAAATGCAGATCTATAAATGTTCTTAGCACGGGCCAAATTTTATTTAATCCTAGTTTTAACTTTTTTGACGGTCTGTATTTTTATTTTATATTTTATAGCTCTTGTGCACAGCCCAGATTTTCACTCTCTTTTTTTTGAGGGAAAAAGGTGCATTTTATACTCCAAAAAATAGGGTAATATATATATTTCAGATATTTGTTTTGTCAAGGAAACTTTCTTGGATTAACCCAATATGGATCAGAAATCAACACCCAGGCATCGGGGTCTGGATCTTAGCATGGCAACCACTCTGTCTGGGATTTCATGCTTTGTTGGGTATTAATGAAGTTGTAGTTGTTGTTATTTGGGGTGTGTGTTTGCACTTCTTTAATGAAATTCCCTGACAACCTATTTTCCAAAGCACCTGAAGGCCAGACAAGGAAAAAGGAACAGTGTCTGCATCTGATGGTGTGGATTCCTAGCAACATATCTCTTGCTACATTCCATTGGATGTTTTTCGGTCTCCTAACGGAGATCTCCTTAACAAGGGGGTCAATTTATTTTCAAAGTATCAGAAGGCAGGACAAGAAACAATGGATGGAAATTGATCAGGGAGAGATTCAACCTGGAAGTAAGGAGAAATTTCCTGATAGGGAGAACCATCAACCCATGGAACCGAAGTTGCTTTCAAAAGTTGTGGGAGCTTCATCACGGAAAGCTTTGAAGAAGAGCCTGGACAGCCATTTGTCGGAAAAGGTATAGAGCAGTGATGGTGAACCATCTCTCTAGGCATGCGAGTCATCGCCTGTTGCTGTTCTCGGTTCCAGCACACTAGCCAGCTGGTCTTCATGCACGTGGGAGCAGCAGGAACTGGAAGAGAAGCTGCCCAGGAGGAGAAGGGGAGGAGGAGGAGGAGGAGGAGGAGGAGGAGGAGGAGGAGGAGGAGGAGGAGGAGGAGGAAGAGGAGGAGGAGGGGGAGGAGGAGGAGGAGTGGGAGCACCAGGAACTGGAAGAGAAGCTGCCCAGGAGGAGAAGGGGAGGAGGAGGAGAGGAGGAGGAGAAGGAGGAGGAGGAGGAGGAGGAGGAGCAACAGGAACTGGAAGAGAAGCTGCCTAGGAGGAGAAGGGGAGGAGGAGGAGGAGGAGAAGGAAGAGGAGGAGGGGGAGGGGGAGGGGGAGGAGGAAAAAGGAGAGGAGGAAAAAGGGGAGGAGGAAAAAGGGGAGGAGGAGGAGCCAGAGGAAAAGAAGGAGAAGAAGGAGGAGGAGGAGGAGGAGGAGGAGGAGGGGAAGGAGGAGGAGAAGAAGAAGAAGAAGAAGAAGAAGAAGAAGAAGAAGAAGAAGAAGAAGAAGAAGAAGAAGAAAGAAGAAGAAGAAGAAGAACCAACATTCCAGCATAAACAATTGACAAAAGTGAAGGGGCTCTGAACACTTTCTGAATCCACTGTATATTTCACCTCCAACATCTTCAAGTTTTTTTTTAAAAAACCCAAGAACTCGCGGACAGACTATGCTACCAGTAATGGTGTTAATATGATAAGAAAAATCTTGCTTTAATGGACCATTTGAGTAGAGAATGTCTCTGTTATTCCCAAAAGTCCATTAAACCCAAAAGTATATTATTTGCATAATGGCATCATTACACAAATGATGTACCTTGATGGAAGTGGAGAGAATGCTACGGATATTGTAAAGTAAAGTAAAATAAAAGGAAACCCCCTTCGGTGAACTATTTCAGATACAATGGATTCATCTATTGTTTTTGCAAAATAAGTTTCCCTGTTCCGATTGTATCCAATTCTATGGTACAATGTTCACCTCCATGTTTTGGCTGAGGGAGGCAGTGTTGTCGGAATACATTTTCCGTGGTCATGTGGCCAGCATCTGTAAAAGGTAACTGGAACACTGTTACCTTCTGACTGAAAGGCTACCTATTAATCTACTTGCATTTGCATCAGAGGTGGCATTTTTTGAGGAGATCTCCTTTAGGAGACCGAGAGTTGTGCAACGGAATTTGCAGCAAGGGATATGTTGCTAGATATTTACACTAATAGTCACAGACAACGATGGTAAAAACAAGCAGACTTTTACTTGCGGTGGAAAATAAAGTAAACTACTCAATAGTAGCAACTGTGAGAGGGATCTTGGAGTCCTAGTGGACAACCATTTAAATATGAGCCAGCCGTGTGCAGCAGCTGCCAAAAAAGCCAACACAGTTCTAGGCTGCATAAACAGAGGGATAGAATCTAGATCACGTGAAGTGTTAATGCCACTGTATAGTGCCTTGGTAAGGCCACACTTGGAATGCTGCATACAGTTTTGGTCGCCACGATGTAGAAAAGACGTGGAGACTCTGGAAAGAGTGCAGAGAAGAGCAACCAAGATGATTAGGGGACTTGAGACTAAAACATATGAAGAACGGTTGCAGGAGCTGGGTATGTCTAGTTTGATAAAGAGAAGGACCAGGGGAGACATGATAGCAGTGTTCCGATATCTCAGAGGGTGCCACAAAGAAGAGGGAGTCAAACTATTCTCCAAGGCACCTGGAGGCAGGACAAGAAGCAATGGGTGGAAACTAATCAAGGAGAGATTAGTTGTCTGAAATGGTATAAGGTTCCTGCCCACGCAGGGGGTTGGACTAGAAGACCTACAAGGTCCCTTCCAACTCTGCTATTGTATTGTATTGTACTTCTTCACAAACAAGTGATAGTTAGTCTTGAATCAAAATACAGTCTATAACTCAAACAGTTGGCTTACAGTCATTCAATGCTCTATCAGGGGAGGTTTTTAAGAAGAGACTGG
>CM077644.1:242893146-242925646 GCA_039707465.1 Rhabdophis nuchalis
ACACACATATCTAAAAAAAAATTACACAACGTAACTCAAGGTTCTCTGTCTAGATGGTCTAGATGGTCTCTGGTGATGAGGAAAGAGCCTTTAACCATTCAGCCAGCCAGGCACTCCCAATTGCATCAGCTGAGACAGGAGGATTAGTATCCATAATTGTTCCACAACACCCTGTTAGGGCCCCAATTAAGGGAGGAGACATACTGTTTCCTTTTCTGCCTTTCGGCTCATCACCAGAGACCATCTAGACAGAAAGCCATGAGTTCCGTTGTGTGATTTTTTTTTATTATGTGTGTTAGTTTTATGAGCTGATCAATAAATAAACAAGGGAAATAAACTATAGACACACACACACACACACACACACACACACACACAAGCCGTTCGCGGCCACGCATTGCTGTGGCCCAGTCTGGTTAAATGGCCAACCAATCTGTGTGTAGATCTACACCTGCACACCCAAACATGTACAAACAACCACTGTATAACCTCCAACCTACCTACTTACCCGCTTTCTCCCTCTCTCCCTCTACCTACCTACCTATTGTATTTCTCCCTCTTTCTCTCTCTCTCTATCCCTCTACCTACCTACCTACTGTATTTCTCCCTCTCTCCCTCTACCTACCTACCTACCTACCTACCTACCTACCTACCTACCTACCTACCTATGGACAGAGTATTTTATGTCATAAAGAATGACATAAAACCTGTGGCCCACTGCTCTCTTTGTATCCATCTATCTACCTTTTTACATTTTTTTTACATTTCCGTTGCATGTACCTGGCTCAGGTGTGACATCTACACAATCTATATATATATCATTGGTGCTGTACCTAAAAGGAACGTTGTGTGAAAATTTGGAAGCGATCGCTGTAGTACTTTCAGAGATTACTTGATCACACATATGGAGAAAGAGGATAGAGAGGGAGAGGGAGAAATACAGTTTTTATTTTAGGGTTACGATTTTAGAAGTGCCACATGGGTCACCTCCCGGTTCCCTTTGTTGTTGTTAGTTGCAAAATCATGTCCGACCCTTCACGACCCTATAAACAATGGTACTTCAGGCCTTCCTTGCATTCACTTGCACCTACTGCTTTGGTGACTCCATCCAGCCACCTCCTTCTCTGCCATTCCCTTCTTCTTTTGCCCTCCATCGTTTCCAGTATGAGGCTCTTCTCCAGCCTCTTCTCTGCCGTCCCCTTCTTCTTTTGCCCTCCATCTTCCCCAGCATGAGGCTCTTCTCCAGGGAGTCCTTCCTTCTCCTTAGGTGGCCAAAGCCTTTGAGTTTCCTCTTCAGGATCTGTATCTTCTAAAGAGCAATCAGGGTTGATCTCCTCTAGGGCTAGGGTTAGAGTTAGTGTTACTGACCGGTTTGTTCACCTTGCAGTTCAAGGCACTCAATACAGGATTCTTCTTCTCCAGCACCAGAGTTCAAAGGCCTCCAATCTTTAGTTCTCAGCCTTCCTTATGGTCCAACCTTCACAGCCATCCATTGCAACTGGGAAAACCATTGCCTTAACTACACACACTTTTGTTGACATTTACATAAACTTAATTCTCTTTTTTCAGCCCCAGCGTTGTCAACACATTGATAACCCCACATTTAATTGACTTTGTTGTTGTTGTTAGTTGTGACGTCATGTCCGACCCATCATGACGCCACGGACAACATTCCTCCAGGCCTTCCTGTCCTCTAACATCCCCTGGAGTCCATTCAAGCTCGCACCTACTGCTCTCGTGACTCCATCCAGCCATCTCCTTCTCTGTTGTCCCCTTCTTCTCTTGTCCTCCATCGTTCACAGCATGGGGCTCTTCTCCAGGGAGTCCTTCTTTCTCCTTAGGTAGCCAAAGGATTTGAGTTCAGGATCTGGCCTTCTAAAGAGCAGCCAGGGTTGATCTCCTCCAAGGCTGACCAGTTGGATCGCCTTGCAGTCCAAGGGACTCGCAAGGAGACCCAAAAGATGACAGTTCTGAGATTCCGTGTTCCAAAAGCTGAAAGCGAAATAACAGAGATGCCCGGGAGAAGCTTTTCCTCGGCTCAGAATGGCTTCATTTTCACGGCTGCTATTCCTGCATCAGCTGCTGTGTGGCATTGCTTCCCTTCGGATGGCTTTGTCGAGCCTTTCTTTTCCGTGCTATAAGTAGCAGGCTCCACAAACCCCATCCTGTCCTCCACCTTGCCTGTCGCTGCACCAAACTAATTGTTATGTTGACTATTACAGCTCAAAACAGCCATGTACTGCTGCTGTTTCAAAATTGTTATCTCTCTATTTCTGGAAAGCTACAAGGTGTGAAAAGCACCTTCATAAAAAAAAACCTCACATCCTGATGCTTATTTTATTATTATTATTTAAGACAGGGAAGTCTGTCAGGGCAGTCTCTTTTTAGAAGGCACTGTCTTTTTTATGAAATCTGTTTTGCTTACAAAAGGGACCCACATTGATTTCAAGGTAAGGTCCAGCGTTGTTTCCCTACCCCCTAAATGATATAAAGAATGATTGCAGGATTTGGGTATGGCTAATCTAGAAACAAAAAGAACTAGGGGTGGTCAGCATAGCAGAATTCCAGGATTTGTGGGACTGCCCCAAAGAAGAAGGGGTTAACCTATTCTCCAAAGCACCAGAAGGCATGGGAAGAAGCAATGGATGGATATTAATCAAGGAGAGAAGCAACTTTTGTTTACTAGAGGCACGATGGAGGGCGTTTTAACAAACCGTATCCCTCTTTTGGTTTGGTGGCCGCAGTGCCTCAGATCGAAAGTCCCTACAGAGAGCGGTGAGGACAACGGAGAAGATTATAGGAAGCTCGCTTCCCTTTATTCAGGATACTGCTTATCAGGGCTATGTGCTTAGAACTCGAAGCATTGTTAGAGAAACCCACACACCCACTTCACAGTCTGTTTATGTTGCTCTCCTCTGGGAGGAGGTTTCGAAGTACTTTTAGCAGGACTACTAGATTCTGCAACGGCTTTGTTCCCTAAGCCATCTGTCTGGTAAAATCGCAAGATTCATTTGCTATGATTGCTATGTACTTGGTTTTGCATTTATTTATTTATTTAGTCATGTTTATATAGTGAATATTGGTGGTGGAGACCTGTGTGCAACAATATTTCATTTTAATGTATGCTGATTAGTGTTAATTGAAAGTGACAATAATGTTATTATTCTATTCTGTTCTGTTCTGTTCCATTCCGTTCTAAATTCAATTCTATTCTATTCTATTCTATTCTATTCTATTCCATTCCATTCCATTCCTTCTCTTCTCTTCTCTTCTCTTCTCTTCTCTTCTCTTCTCTTCTCTTCTCTTCTCTTCTCTTCTCTTCTCTTCTCTTCTCTTCTCTTCTCTTCTATTCTATTCTTCTGAACCAGACTGTTGTTTATCTGTGTCATTTAATATATATGTGGGTATGTGGGTGTATGTATAATATTTATTTGTTTGTTTGTCATGTTCATACTACATGTTGAAGGTGGCAACTCTTCGACAACTGTATGAAACAAAATTTCATTTTAATGTATGTCGATTAGTGTACATTTTAAGTGACAATTTTTTTTTTTCTAAATCTAAGTTCTAAACCTGGAATTAAGGAGAAACCTCCTAACAGTGAGGACAATTAACCAGTGGAGCAGCTTACCTTCAGAAGTTGTGGGTGGTCCATCACTGGAGGTTTTTAAGGAGAAACTGGACAGCCACCTGTCTGAAATAGTATAGGGTCTCCTGCTTGAGCAGGGGGCTGGACTAGAAGACCTCCAAGGTCCCTTCCAGCTCTATTCTGGTTGATTCTCTAGGAGTTTACTGCTCAATTTATCAGGCTTGCCTAAGCTAAGTGTCCTTAGCTTAACACACACACACACACACACGTGTGTGTGTGTGTGTGTTACGTTTTTGAGCTGATCAATAAATCAAAAACGTAACGCACATATAAAAAAAATCACACAACAGAACTCATGGCTTTCTCTCTAGACCAGGGGTCTCCAACCTTTGCAACTTTAAGTCTAAAGGACTTCAGCTCCCAGACTTCTCCAGCCAGCTTTCCCAGAATTCTGGGAGCTGAAGTCCTTCAGACTTAAAGTTGCAAAGGTTGGAGACCCCTGGTCTAGATGGTCTCTGGTGATGAGCTGAAAGGCAGAAAAGGAAACAGTATGTCTCCTCCCTTAATTGGGGCCCTAACAGGGTGTTGTGGAATATTTTTATTTTAAACTTTAAAATATATTTGCATTTTAAACTTTCTCTGTGCCCATGCTGTGAAGATAAATATCCCTTCAGTGCTAATTACATCTTGTACAGAAAGATTCTAAAGGTTGGGACTCTTTCATTAGAAAAGTGGAAAGTTTTCATAGCCTAAAAGTCAAATACAAAAGAAACCAATTTATGTTGTAATCCTATATAGGTAGTCCTCAACTTACATTTGAAGTTGCAACTAATGAGGGGGAAAAGTGACTTGTGAACTCTCACCTTTTATCCGTCCTCCTTACGTACTACAAAGAGTAAAAAAAAAGGTTGCCCTATGAAACCTCCGGATGCTAGAAGCACGATGAACTCATAATACATTGAACGATGGCAGAATTAAGAACAGGCCGTAGAAAAATATCCCTCTTTCTTCCCGACTTATTTCAATTGGATTGACGTGCAACACCTACCCAAGATAACGATAGGCCTGCTTTGTCAACAAAAGTCTAGCACTTTTTAGAAAGAGCTTTTCGTGTTTCAAAAGACAGGTCTAGCAGTTCTCCAAGCAGCTTTGTGTCGGAGCGTGAAGGAAGTCTAGAGAAAAAAATGGGGCAAATGCTTTAGAAAGTGTCAGCCGTCCAGGAAGCTGTTCTGTCCCATGGGCTGAATCACCCCACACACACAGGCTTGGCTGCTTGCCACAGCTTAATTACAAGATAAGAGAATGCTTTGGCTAAGAGCCCAGACAACTCATGTAATCCCAAGCACGACTAGAAGGCTCAGGCTTTCTGGAATACTGAAGTTCAATCGGTTGCTTCCTGCAAATGTCCCCTCCCAACGTCTCACCTATAAGCTCTCTTGGGAGGGGCAACTCAGCAACCACCTGGCTCTCAATCATTGCCTGCGAGCCTGCCTACGATGTAATTGCTGCCTCCGCCTCTCAGCCCTGCTCACTGTGGCATCAGGGATAAACTGCCTTTGATCCTCCCCACTGCTCCATGACCCAGGTGCCTCCTGGTGGCCAACTAGCCTCTCTGGTTCCTGCTCTGACTCTGAACACTCCCCAGGGTCTCCCTCCTCCTCCAGAGCAGACTCATAGGGCTCTTCGCTAGAAGAGTCCATCAGCAGCTCATCTGGAGCCGACTGGGCCACAACAGTAAGCCAAGCAAAAAAGGAAGGGCGTGACCAGAGAACAAAGGAGATGGGCATGTTCACAAGCATCTAGAATTGCAGGTGGAGTTCAGTTGGGAGAAAAGAGAAGGCAGACCTAGGCATAGGAGTTAAGCAAGTCATTAGCCTAGAGAGCAGTGACGGCGAACCCTTTTCGCCTCAGGTGCCAAAAGCACGCACCTGTATATCATCACACTCGCTTGGGTGCCCACCCCCATAATTTAATGCCCCCCATGCCATGCCTCCTGTGCATGCACATGCGGCACCCACCGCTGCCCCACACATGCGCGCACGGCTTTCTTGGAGCCTGGGGAGAGTGAAAACAGCACTCCGGAAGCTGGAAATGGCCCATTTTTTGACATCCGGTGGACCCAATAGGTCCGATTTTCGCCCTCCCCAGACTCCGGCGGCTTTCTAGGAGCCTGCAGAGGGTGGAAAACATCACGACACACTAACTGGAAGTTCAGGAATGGATTTCCTGTTTGCACGTTGGGCATTTTTTTTGCCCTCCAGAGGCTTCAGGAAGCTTCCTTTCATTTCTTCTTTTACATAGTCACCCTTCCATATAATGAAGTTCTTTTCATGGTAGTGTAAGTAAAATCCTGTTAGCTGTGAGCACTCATTTTCAAATTCAGCACGTGGCTTGATTTATTTCTCTGCCTAGTTTTTAACCAAGCTAATGTAGTATCAGACGTTCTTCTTGCAAGATATATCTCCTTTGTGAATCAGCACTGCACACAAAATTGTTTCCAAATATGGCATACACAACATTAAATGTTCTGTGGGAGCGCCTTCCCTTTGGAACGAGCTGCCTATGGAGCGTCACGTAATTCCCAACCTCCGATCCTTCCGATGCACCCTAAAAAGTTGGCTTTTCCAGCAAGCCAGCCTGGCCTGAATAAAACAAATGTTTGATTGAATTGTTAATTTTAATTTAAGTTTGGAAAATGTCAATTGGTTTTTTTTTTTGGATATTCTATTTAATCTCCCTTTTAACTTTTGTAATATGCATTTTTTATGTTGTACGCCGCCCTGAGTCCTTTGGGAGAAGGGCGGTATGTAAATCCAATTAATAATAATAATAATAATAATAATAATAATAATAATAATAATAATAATAATAATAATAACAACAACAACAACAACAACAACAATAATAATAATAGTAATAATAGTAATAATAATAATAATAATAATAATAATAATAATAATAATAATAATAATAATAATAATAATAATAATAATAATAATAATAATAATAATAATAATAATAATAATAATAATAATAATAATAATAATAATAATAATAATAATAATAATTTAATTTGTAAACCGCTCTCTCTCCCCAAAGGGACTCGAGGCGGTGCACAGGGAATTAAAAATGCATATATGAAACCAACCGACATTGTAATACAAATTTAAAATGAATTAAACCTATAACCTGCACTAAAATCCCCAACTATCTAAAAACGAATACCCCTAAAAATCCCTAATAAAACAATTTGAATATTCAGCTTGAGGTAAATGGGTTGATTAAGCCAAACCGGCCAGACAGAAGAAGTGAGTTTTTAGTTTTTGACAGAAGGAGTGAAGGTCCGTAGTTGTTCTAATTTCAGGGGGAAGGTCGTTCCAGAGGGTCGGGCCCGCCACAGAGAAGGCCCTTCCCCTGGGCATCGCCCGCTGGCATAACCTAGTGGACGGCACCCGGAGAAGTCCCTCTCTGTGGGAGCGAATTGGCCGAAAGGATGTATGGGGCAGGATACTATCCCGCAGATAGCTAGGTTCTGTGCCATGGAGCGCTTTAAAGATGATAATCAACACCTTGAAGCGCACCCGAAAGACAACAGGCAGCCAATGCAGCTCACGCAGGAGCGGTGTTACATGGACAAACCTAGAGGTTCCCATAACTGCCCGCGCGGCTGCATTCTGGACAAGCTGAAGTCTTCGGGTGCACTTCAAGGGGAGCCCCATGTAGAGAGCATTGCAATATAATAATAATAATAATAATAATAATAATAATAATAATAATAATAATAATAATAATAATAATAATAATAATAATAATAATAATAATAATAATAATAATCCTCTATAAACCTCTTGTAGGTGGTATGCTTTAAAGATTACTTTTCTGCATTGGTCCCAATCCTTTTCTGAAGAAAGCGGAATATAATACAATACAATACAATAGCAGAGTTGGAAGGGACCTTGTAGGTCTTCTAGTCCAACCCCCTGCATGGGCAGGAACGTTATACCATTTCAGACAAATGGCTGTCTAACATCTTTTTAAAGACTTCCAGGGTTGGGGCATTCACAACTGCTGGAGGCAAGCTGTTCCAGAGGTTAATTGTTCTTACTGTTAGGAAATTTCTCCTTAGTTCTAAGTTGCTTCTCTCCTTGGTTAGTTTCCACCCATTGCTCCTTGTCCTGCCCCCAGGTGCCTTGGAGAAAAGTTTGACTCCCTCTTCTTTGTGGCACCCTCTGAGATATCGGAACACTGCTATCATGTCTCCCCTGGTCCTTCTCTTCATCAAACTAGACATACCCAGCTCCTGCAGCCGTTCTTCATATGTCTTAGTCTCCAGTCCTCTAATCATCTTGGTTGCTCTTCTTTGCACTCTTTCCAGAGTCTCCACGTCTTTTCTACATCGTGGCGACCAAAACTGTATGCAGTATTCCAAGTGTGGCCTTACCAAGGCACTATACAGTGGCATTAACACTTCACGCGATCTAGATTCTATCCCTCTGTTGATGCAGCCTAGAACTGTGTTGGCTTTTTTGGCAGCTGCTGCACACTGCTGGCTCATATTTAAATGGTTGTCCACTAGGATTCCGAGATCCCTCTCACAGTTGCTACTATTGAGCAAGGTACAACCTATACTGTACTTGTGCATTTGCAAATGCAAATGCACAAGTACAGTATATTGCACAAGTACAAATGCAAATGCACAAGTACAGTATATATCCTATACTGTACTTGTGCATTTGCAAATGCAAATGCACAAGTACAATATTTGCAAATGCAAATGCACAAGTACAATATTCCTCAAATATTAGCAAAGTACGCCAAGAACGACCTACCCCCCGACCTTCGCACAATCTTGGACCTCCGCCTCTTCCGCCAACGTCTTAAGACGTACTTATTCCAACAAGCCGGCCTAGGATAGCCCCCCGTTTCTGACTTTTTAAGGAAATTTGTAATTTGGTAGGGTTTTTAATATTGGGTTTTTAGCACGGGTTAATGAATTTAATTACATTTTAATTGATATTTATTGTATTTTGTGTTTTTAAGATGCCTGTGCGCCGCCCTGTGTCCTAACAAGGAGAAGGGCGGGGTATAAATTTAATAAAATAAATGGGGGTTATCATGCATTCTATTGGCTGTTGTATGGGTTATGTAGAGGTCATAGCTGGCTCTATAGGCAAAGTACGAATGCTAGGTGTTTGTCTGAGCTAGGTCTGATTGAGGTTTGGAGGGCGATGCAATGAAGGGGCTTAATGGCTTTGTCCTGGGTCGGATCTCGAGGGAGGGCTAATCTGTTCAGACTTTTCTTCAGGGAGTTTCAAAATATCCTGTCTCGAATGAATTGCCAAATCTGCATTTCTAAAAGCTGCCCCAGCTCAGTTTCTACTTGGGGACAGGGAGCTGGGGCTCTGAGTTTCTGTCTCCCTTAAGGTGTTTTTTTTTTTTAAATTTATCTTTTAGGGGAAATATTTTAACCTGCCTTTTAAAAATATTCCTCAAAATATTCCATTCTTCTCAGAGGGAGTGATGTTGGCTTCCCATTGGAGAATGCTCTTCTGTTGCCTCCGCAATGTTTGACAACCACACAGAAGCGTGTGCTGCTTTTGCACAATTTTGGGAAACTCTGCAGGTTGCTCAGAATAATTAGGTGGCTACAGGTGGTCCTTGATTTAAAAACCACAATTGAGCCCAGCATTTTTGTTGCTAAGCCAAGACGATTGTTAAGCATATTTTGCCTCCATTTTACAATCTTTCTAGTCACCGTTGTTACATGAATGACTACCGTTGTTCAGTTGTTCACTGCTGGAATTGGGTATGTTTAGTTTAATGAAAAGGAGGGCAAGGGGTGATGGGATAGCAGTGATCTAATATTTGAGAGGCTGTCACCAAGAAGAGGTGGGGATCAACCTATTCTCCAAAGCACCTGAGGGCAGGACAAGAAGCAATGGATGGAAACTAATCAAGGAAAGAAGCAACTTAGAACTGAGGAGAAATTTCCTAACAAGTAAGAACAATTAACTAATTAGCTAATAAATAAACATTTAGACTCCGGAAGTTGTGAATGCTCCAACACTAGAGGATTTTAAGAAGACATTGGACAACCATTTGTCTGAAATGGTATAGAGTTTCCTGTTTGAGAAAGGGGTTGGACTAGAAGTCCTCCAATGTCCCTTCCAACTCTTCTCTTCTCTTCTCTTCTCTTCTCTTCTCTTCTCTTCTCTTCTCTTCTCTTCTCTTCTCTTCTCTTCTCTTCTCTTCTCTTCCACTCCACTCCACTCCACTCTGATCCACTCCACTCCATTTAATTTCATTCTCCATTCTGTTCCATTCCATTCCATTCCACTCCACTCCACTCCACTCCACTCCACTCCACTCTACTCCACTCCACTCTGTTTAATTTCATTCTCCATTCCATTCCGTTTCATTCCATATTTTCTATTATATTCTATTCTATTCTATTCTATTCTATTCTATTGTTATCAACACAATTATTATATCTGGCTTCTCCATTGGTTTTGCTTGTCAGAAGGTTGCAACCAGGGATCACATGGCCCTGGAACTCTGCAACCAACACGAATACATGCCAGTTGCCAAGCCTCTGAATTTTGATCATGTGACCATGTGGATGATGCAACAGTCATAAGTGTGAAAAATAGTCACAAGTTACTTTTGCAACTTTTAACAGTCCCTAAGTGGTTATAAGCAGAGGACTACCTGTACTTCAGTAGGAAGGGTAACTCTTAAAGGACTTCCAGGGTTGGGGCATTCACAACTTCTGGAGGCAAGCTGTTCCAGAGGTTAATTGTTCTAACTGTCAGGAAATTTCTCCTCAGTTCTAAGTTGCTTCTCTCCTTGATTAGTTTCCACCCATTGCTTCTTGTCCTGCCCCCAGGTGCCTTGGAGAATAGTTTGACTCCCTCTTCTTTGTGGCACCCTCTGAGATATCGGAACACTGCTATCATGTCTCCCTTGGTCCTTCTCTTCATCAAACTAGACATACCCAGTTCCTGCAACCATTCTTCATATGTTTTAGCCTCCAGTCCCCTAATCATCTTGGTTGCCCTTCTCTGCATTCTTTCCAGAGTCTCCACGTCTTTTCTACATCGTGGCGACCAAAACTGTATGCAGTATTCCAAGTGTGGCCTTACCAAGGCACTATACAGTGACATTAACCCTTCACGTGATCTTCACTTCACTTCACTCATAGTGAAGACATACTGTAATTCAAATTCTTCACTGAGTTTGTGATGTTGATGATAGCCCTGCCCTTTTATATGTGTGCATGTGTCATATGGACGCATGTACTTCCATTTCTTGCTGTAACTATCTTCATGGTTTTATTGACACCCCCCTGAGGATGCCACAGTATGTAAGAAAATTATGATAGGTTTCTGAAAAATGCCTGCAAGGGGAAAATTGGATTCCCTCCCCTCTTTGACAGCTGAATCTGAGGAACTACTGAGGATGCTGAAATCTTGCAAATGTTCACAGCTTAATTCTCAGGTTTTAATGCAGCCCTGTCTTATTGGGAAAGTCTATGTATCTATGTATCTATCTATGTATCCATCCATCCATCCATCCATCCATCCATCCATCCATCATCTATCTATCTATCTATCTATCTATCTATCTATCTATCTATCTATCTATCTATCTATCTATCTATCTATCTATCTATCTATCTATCTATCTATCTATCTATCTATCTATCTATTATATCTAGCTAATATATCTATCCTCTTTCTCATCTATCCATCCATCATCTATCTATCTATCTATCTATCTATCTATCTATCTATCTATCTATCTATCTATCTATCTATCTATCTATCTATCTATCTATTATATCTAGCTAATCTATCTATCCTCTCTCTCAACCATCCATCCATCCATCCACCCACCTGTGGTGTATCCTAGACCACGAGATTAAAAAATAAAGAAGAAATAAAGAAAATAAAAAAGAACTTCATGAAGCACTGAACTTTTGTCAAGTTGATTATACAATCACCTTCATGAAATAATAAGAAGTTACGTTTGATTCAAAGGAAGCACCAGAACCAAGAATAATGTAGTCTGAAGGCACCCTGGAGGTCTTCTAGTCTAATCTCCTACTCAAGTAGAAGACTCTATACCATTTCATTTAAAAACTTGCCCAGTCCTTTTTTGAAAGGCTCCAGTGATGGAGCACTCACAATTTCTGAAGGCAAGCTATTCCATTGGTTGATGGTCTCACCATTAGGAAATTTCTCTGTAGTTCTAGATTGCTAGGGGTGGCTAGTTAGCATATATTAACTCCCTGCATTATTCTCTTACAGGACACTCTTCTTTTCTGAGGGGAGGCCGCCTGTCAGGCCTGCAGCCATATTTGCTTGTGGATCTCAGGCCTGCCATACTTTCTATTATTCTACTATGCATTTTCCATGGTGGGAAAATGTGCGGGGGGGGGGGGGATTGTATGGAGCAGTGGTGGGTTTCAAATTTTTTAGAACCTACTCTGTAGGTGAGGCCTATTTTGTGGGCGTGGCTTGGCAGTCATGTGACAGGGTGGGAGTGGCCACCTTTTAAAATGTGGTGAAACTCATTTAACAACAATCTTGCTTAGCAACCAAAATTTTGGACTCAATTGTGATGATAAATTCTTCCTTCCTTCCTTCCTTCCTTCCTTCCTTCCTTCCTTCCTTCCTTCCTTCCTTCCTTCCTTCCTTCCTTCCTTTTTCTTTCTTTCTTTCTTTCTTTCTTTCTTTTCTTTCTTTTTTCTTTCTTTCTTTCTTTCTTTCTTTCCTTCCTTCCTTCCTTCCTTCCTTTCCTTCCCGTTGGGTCACTGGCAGCGGCGGGCCAGATTTACATCCAGGTACGCCGGTGGAACCCCCTCTCACCGGTTCTCTAAATTTCACCAACCGGCTCTCACGAGTAGGTGCGAACCTGCAGAAACCCACCACTGGTATGGAGCTACATGATACATAGCCAAAACAAAATTCCTTCTAGAAATCCAAGGTCATCCTTTGTCTCTGCACCTCTGCACCTGACCGGAACTGGATGGGTAGAACTGCCAGCATGGCAGTGGGAAATGGGACCATGGGATGGACTTGTGGGTGTGGGGGAAAGATATTGAACTTTCAACTCGGTGGGGAAAACTGGAAAGCTTTCAGATTCAGGTTTTCCCAGATGTGCCAACATGGCTCTCTTCATAAATGGGAACTTTTAGCAATACTTTGCTTCAGACTCTGATTTAATTTGGGATGCTATTTGGAACCCTGACAGTTGCTTCTCTTCTTGGTTAGTTTCCGTCCATTGCTTCTTCCCTTGCCTTTTGGTGCTATGGAAGATAATTTGACCCTCTTATCTTTGTAGGAGCCCCTCAAATATTGGAACGCTGTTAGGTTGAATGTTGGGACCTTGTTAGGAGGAACAACTTGTCCTTTTATCAGCTAGAATATATAGGATTTGCAAGACTCTGTTGACATTCTACTTCTTATTTATCTTTTTACGGTAATGCAATTTCTAGAGATGCCCATATGAAGATTCTGTCTCTCTCTGATTGTCTGCTCATTATCACGGTGGTTCCTTTGATTCCATAGCAACGATGATGCAGAAGAAGACAAAAAAAAATTCAAAAGTTAAATCTTCCAGCCCTCCCCAACACTTCTCATGCTCACCTTAATTTTAACTGTTGCTATGGTGACAGAAGACAGCATTACCAAATGTACAAGCTGTTGAACAAGCTGAGAAAGCCAGAGATGCAGGGACCAAGCAAGGTTGAGTGGAACAGAGAGAAGGAGAACACGAGAATTAACTTTGGGGCAAGTTCTCCAATGCACTCCAACCAGTTATACAATACAATAGCAGAGTTGGAAGGGACCTTGGCGGTCTTCTAGTCCAACCCCCTGCCTAGGCAGGAAGCCCTATACCATTTCAGACAAATGGCTATCCAACATCTTCTTAAAGACTTGCAGGATTGGGGCGTTCACAACTTCTGGAGGCAACTTCTGTTCCACTGATTCATTGTTCTGACTGTCAGGAAATTTCCGGTTGTGGATTGACCATTGGGTAAATGTCTATGGAGATTCTCAGACATCCAGGTCATGGCTGTCCCAAAGGTCTGTCCGTCTGTCCAACCATCCTCCCTTCCTCCTTCCTTCCTTCCTTCCTTCCTTCCTTCCTTCCTTCCTTCCTTCCTTCCTCCTCTTCCTTCTTCCTGATCCGCCTCCTTCCTCCATCACCATTGCCATGATCATCAACATCATCAATCACCCTGGAAGAAGGCCAAGGAGAATAAAATAACCACCGAACAATTGTCTATCATGTTCTTTTTTAGACACGTCCATCTGGCTGAGGATAACACTTCAGCCTGAACATTTATCAACCTCATCCTGAAGACTGACTTTTCCCCAGCCCTCCTGCATCCTGCAACTGGGGTGATTCGCTCAATACCTATGTCCTGCCATACCCTTCCTGCACCATAGGACAGTATATTTGGTGAATGAAAAGCTAGATTAATCCCCAAGCTGTATCATTTAGAAATCTAGAGGTTAATTGAAACAATTAGCCTGCGGTCACTCATGTAGACAGCACAGAAGCTACCATTCCCCAGATACCAACCCCTGACTCGTGGAAGCTGCTTTAAAATCCTTAAATAATGGTGCACCAGAAGTGGATGGATGACTGGCATCAGGGTTTCAACCATGTTAGAGGTGATCCTGAGGTTTTTTGTTTCATTCCATTTTTTTTAAAGGCTGCAATTTTTTTATTTTTTTATTTTCGAATTTATACCCCGCCCTTCTCCTTGTTAGGACCCAGGGCGGCGCACAGGCATTATTAAAAACCATAACAAAAGACAATATATATTATTAAAAACATATTAAATTAAATCCCGTGCTAAAAAACCCATTAAAAACCCTGAAAATTAAAATTTATAGATAAAAGTCTGAAACGGGGGGCTATGCTAGGCCGGCTTGTTGGAATAGATATGTCTTAAGATGTTGGCGGAAGAGGCGGAGGTCCGAGGTGGTGCGTAGGTCAGGGAGTAGGTCGTTCCAGAGGGCCGGGCCCGCCACAGAGAAGGCCCTTCCCCTGGGCGTCGCCAATCGGCATTGCCCGGCCGACGGTACCTGCAATCTTGGTCAGATTCAGCAGTGCAAAGTGCAAAAATATGCTTGCGTGGAATTTGGTTTTGCTGTCTTACCATATTTTTTGGGAGTATAAGACACATCTTTTCCCTTCAAACAAGAGGCTGAACATCTGGGTGCGTCTTATACACTGAATACAGCACTTTTGGCCTCCTGAAACCCCGCCCCCTTTGCAAAAATGGCTGTGCATTGCCTTTAGGGGGCTTTCAGAATGCTCCTGGGGGCTGGGGCGAGCAGAAATGAAGGGACAGTGGGCTGTCGCTTGCTTGTTTTTGCCCCCTTCCAGCCCCCAGGAGGACTCTGGAAGCCTCTTAAAGGCTATGCATGCCCTTTTTTTTTTTGACAAAAACTGGCCTCTTTTCACGAAAAACAGGCCTTTTTTGGGAGGTCTGCAGAGAGCAAAAACTTTTTTAAAAAATTTACCACTTCAAAATCTTGGTGCATCTTATACTCTGGTGCGTCTTATAGTCCAAAAATGCGATAGTTCCCTGAGTATTCTTAGGGGGTAGGACAAATAGACTTCCAAGGTCCCTTCTAATCTTATTATTCTATGTTCTATGGCTGTGATGGAGAACCTATGGTGCATGTGCTGGGTGTGGCACACAGAGCAGGGGTGAAATCCTCCCGGTTTGGCCCGGTTCGCCCAAACCAATTGGGAAGAATGACCTAGGTTCTGTGAACCGGCAGTTAAAAAAAATAGCTTTCAGAGATCATGTGACTCAGCTGTGAGCCACGCAATCATTGGAAACTTATACACTTATTCAGTCTTATACACTGAATACAGCATTTTTTGCCTCCTGAAGCCCCGTCCCCTTCACCAAAATGGCTGTGCCGAGCCGTTAGGAGGCTTCCAGAGTGCTCGTGGGGGCAGAAAGGAGCAAACAACAAGCTGTTTTTTGCTCAATTTTGCCCCTCCAGCCCCCAGGAGAACTCTAGAAGCTTCCTAAAAGCTATGCATGTCCTTTTTTGGCCAAAAAACAGCCCATTGTTTGCTCAGTTTTTTTGGGCGGGGCCACCCCCAGGAGCACTCTACAAGCCTCCTAAAGGCTACTCATGCCATTTTGTTTGGGGAAAAAACCCCACACTTTTTAAAAATTTGCCTCTTAAAAACCTTGGTGCTTCTTATACTCGGAAAAATACGGTAGCTAATATGAGCTCATATTTAAATATGAGCCAGCCGTGTGCAGCAGCTGCCAAAAAAGCCAACACAGTTCTAGGCTGCATAAACAGAGGGATAGAATCAAGATCACCTGAAGGGTTAATACCACTTTATAAGGCCTTGGTAAGGCCACACTTGGAATACTGCATACAGTTTTGGTCGCCACGATGTAGAAAAGACGTGGAGACTCTAGAAAGAGTGCAGAGAAGAGCAACCAAGATGATTAGGGGACTGGAGGCTAAAACATATGAAGAACGGTTGCAGGAACTGGGTATGTCTAGTTTGATGAAGAGAAGGACCAGGGGAGACATGATAGCAGTGTTCCAATATCTCAGAGGGTGCCACAAAGAAGAGGGAGCCAAACTATTCTCCAAGGCACCTGGGGGCAGGACAAGAAGCAATGGGTGGAAACTAATCAAGGAGAGAAGCAACTTAGAACTAAGGAGAAATTTCCTGACAGTTAGAACAATTAACCTCTGGAACAGCTTGCCTCCAGAAGTTGTGAATGCCCCAACCCTGGAAGTCTTTAAGAAGATGTTAGATAGCCATTTGTCTGAAATGGTATAAGGTTCCTGCCCACGCAGGGGGTTGGACTAGAAGACCTACAAGGTCCCTTCCAACTCTGCTATTGTATTGTATTGTATTGTATTAATATGATAAAGTTAGATCCTTCTTTGTTTCTTTTTGCAGTAACTATGTACAAGTGGAGCACAATCCAACAAACCAGAATATCAGAATAATAGAATAACGCAGTTGGATGGGGTCTTCGAGATCTTCTAGTCCATCTGCCTGCTCAAACAGGAGACCTGACACCATTCTGGGCAAAATGGTTGTCCGGTTTCTTCTTGAAAACCTCCACGGTTGGAGCATCCCCACAACTTTTGGAGGCAAGTTATTCCACTGTTTTGATTCTTCTCGTTGTGAGGAAATTTCTCCTTGTTTCTTGGTTGGGTCTCTCCTTGATGAGTTTCTATTCATTGCTGGAAACTCATCAAGGAAAGAAGCAACTTAGAAATAAGGAGACATTTGCTGACAGTGAAAACAATTAATCAGTGGAACAGAAGTTGCCTCCAGAAATTTCTCATCTTTGAGACTTCTCTGTGCATCAGCTATAACTTTCAATCCCACCCCCACCCCCACCCCCCAAAACAACAATAACAACAACAATGGGACTTTCGTGGAAGAGTAAGATGTAGCCAATGCAAGAGGAATTGACAGGTCTTTCCTCACTCTGACGGGGAAAGAAAGAGGCCAAAGTTAAAATTTTCCATCCATCCATCCATCTCTCCCTCTCCCTCCCTCTCTTCCTCTCTCTCCCCTCCCCCCTCATTCCCTCTATCTCTCCCTCCATCTCTTCCCCCCCCTCTCTCCCTTACCCTCTCCCTCCCTCTCCCTCTCTGGCTCTGCCTGTCCTTCTCTCTTTTTTAAAAAAATGTATTTATTGAATGGAAATGTGCAAGCAAATTTTCCTAAACATTTCTAGATGGGACTGTTTTCCTCCCTCCCTCCCTCCCTTTTCCAACTTTCCTTCCTCCCTCCCTCCCTCCCTCCCTCCCTCCCTCCCTCCCTTCCCAGCTACCTACCTACCTTCTCCAACTTTCCTTCCTTCCTTCCTTCCTTCCTTCCTTCCTTCCTTCCTTCCTTCCCTTCCCTCCCTCCCTCCCTCCCTCCCTCCCTCTCTTCTCCAACTTTCCTTCCTTCCTTCCTCCCTGTCTTCTCCAGCCTCCCTCCCTCCCTCTCTCTCTTCTCCAACCTTCCTACCTACCTTCTCCAACTTTCCTTCCTTCCTTCCCCCTTCCCCCCTTCCCCCATGCCTCCCTCCCTTTTTGGTGACCACGGGTACTTTCCCCTAATAAATACCATTTTTTTTAAAAAAAATACAAACTTTCCCACAAGACTCCGAAAAAGAATAGAACTGGGACCCAAGCCCATTCTTCTTTGCTTGTGGATAAGCAAAGAGCAGATGGCGTACTTTTCGTTAGAACTGAATCCCCTCCGCCCTTAACACCAAGGACTGCAGTGAGAACTTACCAGCCTTTCAAAAAAAAACACCAGCATAGACAACTGATTTCAATCTTCGAGCTCCCTCACTACCCTGGCCCTGAAGTTGCAGGAAAGCACTTCCTTGAAAGACAGGTAGGGAAATGAAAGATAGCGAACATGAAAACCTCTCAGATGTTATTGAACTCCTACTTCCGAAACTTCAACATCTCCTCTTTAATAGCAAGGGTTATCGCGGTTCAGCCACATCTGCAAAGTCCCAGATTCCACTGTCTGCTTCAGATGAATACCTGTCTCTGGAATTGAGGAGTCCTACGCCACCTTTCCTCATTATCGTTTATTTGCAAGGCTGCAGGGATCCAGTCAGGTTTTGGGGACGACCAAGCTGAAAGTGATAAAGATCTGGAAATAATGACCTGGAGAAGTCTTCAAATTGCCTTGTTTTATTTTTTTTTGCAGTCAAGGTTTCTTTTTAATTTAGATATAAATATTTTAAAGACAATCTATGGTCCAGGCATTTCGTTTTACCAAAAAAGAAAATAACACATATGCTGATAGTGATGATATTATCTGCGGGATCGGATTCTGCCCCATACTTCCTCACGGCCGATTCGCTCCCACAGAGAGGGACTTCTCCGGGTGCCGTCCACTAGACTTTGTCAGCGGGCGACGCCCAGGGGAAGGGCTCTCTCTGTGGCGGGCCCTGCCCTCTGGAACGACCTCCCCCCCGATATTAGAATTACCACGGACCTCCGTTCCTTCCGTCTGAAATTGAAGACGCACTTTTTCTGCTTGGCCGGCCTAGGGTAGCCTCTTATTACAGTATTATAGGGTTTAGGGTTTTAGTGATTGGTTTTGGGGAATTTTAGCGCAGGGTCTTATGTTTAATCTGTTTTTAACTGTTTTGTATATATTTATTGTCTTAATTTCCCTGTGCACCGCTCCGAGTCCCCTTGGGGAGAGGGAGCGGTCTAGAAATTAAATATATTATTATTATATTATTATTAATAATATATTAACTTATTTATGATCAGAATAATAGAGTTGGAAGGGACCTTGGAGGTCTTCTAGTCCAACCCCCGGCAGAAAACTCTACACCATTTCAGACAAATGATTATCCCATCTCTTCTTTAAAACTTCCAGTGTTGGAGCATTCACAACTTCTAGAGGCAAGTTGTTCCACTGATTAATTGTTCTAACTATCAGGGATTTTTTTTTTAGTTCTAAGTTATTTCTCTTGATTAGTTTCCACCCATTGCTTCTTCTCCTGCCCTCAGGTGCCCTGGAGAATAGTTTGACTCCCTCTTCTTTGTGGCAACCCCTGAGATATTGGAAGACTGCTATCATGTCTCCCCTGGTCCTTCTTTTCATCAAACTAGACATTCCCAGTTCCTGCAACTGTTCTTCATGTTTTAGCTGGGGAGGGCAAAAACAAAGATATTTCATCTTTGTTGCTCTTCTCTGCACTCTTTCCAAAGTCTCCACATCTTTTCTACATCGTGGAGACCAAAACTGTATGCCGTATTCCAAGTGTGGCCTTCCCAAGGCCTTATAAAGTGGCATTAACCCTTCACGTGATCTTGATTCTCTCCCTCTGTTTATGTAGCCTAGAACTACAGTATGTTGGCTTTTTTGGCAGCTGCTGCACACGGCTGGCTCATATTAATTGTATTAACATGCTGATAGACAACATTCATATTATGCATACATATAACAATAATCTTTCTTTATCTGACTTCTACCTCTTATCTCTAACCATTGATAAAACCTGAAGGTCCCTGAATCCTCCGGAGGGTGTCGGTGGGGGGGCAGGGGAGGCTGTTTTTGCCCTCCCCAGCTTTAAAAATGGCTGAACTCAGCTGGCCCGCACATGCATGCACGCTGGCCAGCTGACAGGGCAACGCCTTGCGTGCCCTGACAAATGGCTCCACATGCCACCTGTGCCATAGGTTCGCCATCCTGGCTATAGGTGATGGAGTGGCAGAATTGGGTGAAATTGAGTTTGATAGGTAAAGGTTCTCTTCACACATATGTGCTAGCCGTTCCCAACTCTAGGAGGTGCTGTTCATCTCCATTTCAAAGCTGAAGAGCCAGCGCTGTCCGAAGACGTCTCCGTGGTCATGTGGTTGGCATGACTAAATACCGAAGGTGCATGGAACGCTGTTCCCTTCCCACCAAAGGTGGTTCCTATTTTTTTACTTGCATGTTCACATGCTTTCGAACTGCTTGGCAGAAGGTGGGACAAGTAACGGGAGCTCACTCCGTTACGTGGTGCTAAGGATTCGAACCGCCAAACTGCCGACCTTTCTGATCGACAAGCTCAGTGTCTTAGCCACTGAGCCACCATGTTCCCTGTAAAGAAACTATAGCCAATTGTTAATTATTATTATTATTATTATTTCTTCTTCTTCTTCTTCTTCTTCTTCTTCTTCTTCTTCTTCTTCCTCTTCCTCTTCCTCTTCCTCTTCCTCCTCCCCCTCCTCCCCCTCCTCCCCCTCCTCCTCTTCTTCTTCTTCTTCTTCTTCTTCTTCTTCTTCTTCTTCTTCTTCTTCTTCTTCTTCTTCTTCTTCTTCTTCCTCTTCTTCTTCTTCTTCTTCCTCTTCCTCTTCCTCTTCCTCCTCCCCCTCCTCCCCCTCCTCCTCCTCCTCTTCTTCTTCTTCTTCTTCTTCTTCTTCTTCTTCTTCTTCTTCTTCTTCTTCTTCTTCTTCTTCTTCTTTTTCCTCTGCCTCCTCCTCCTCCTCCTCCTCCTCCTTTTACACATGCATGCAGACACTCAAATAGAATATATATTTAAACTTTGACATTTATTTTTCAATTCAATGCCCCAAAGAAATAGCGAATAGACTAGAGAGTCAGGTTAGGGTTTCATAGTATTGCATTATATCCCAGCCTAAAGGCATGAGCTCTATCTGGCACAAGACACTAGGCAAGTTTCTAGTCCACTTAGCCACTGAGCCACCACATCCCACTGTGAGTTTGATACCCCTGAGCTAAGCAATAATATAACGATAAAAAGAAGGGATAAAAACGAATGGAAGAAAACCAGATTGAATTTCCGAAAGGCGTGGGAGGACTCCCGCCCTCAGAAATCCGCCGGGGGGAAAAAAAAGTACGAAAAGTGCTTATGCATTTTTTAAAAAATAAATAAATAAAAGGCAGCTGGATGTTGTTAAGGAGATGAGATATAATTATCCCAACTGGACCTTGGCCAGGTCACCAAGGTTAATCATTTACCTTCTGGAGAAAAAAATCAACCACATAGAAACTGTTAATGGCTGGAAATACGGAGTGAGTGAATATCAAAATCAACAGCAGCTTTGTCGATCACACTGTGGTGCTATTACGGTTTCCATCTGCGGACCCAGAGGGCGAGCGATGCTTGTGGCTTTATAGCCCACAAAAATCAAGAGTGCACCGTGACTGCCATTGCTATGCAAACACACTTCAATTAAAGCGCATAAAAGAAGCATGGCGTTCCACCGAGGCCTATCGCCTCTTGTAAACAGTTTCTTCCACGCACAACATAAAAACGCTCAACGTGGCTACATAAGATTGCGTCGGATGGATTTATGAACCTCTGAAGTTTCCTTCCGATGCCACTTATGTTTCCCCCATTTTTAAAAAAATATATTTTATCCTCTCTCTCTCTCTCTCTCTCTCTGCTGTGCGAGGAGGGAGTCCTCCCGAAGTGGTGCGAGTCGATCCTGCTTAAAATTCCACGCTCTTCCATAGATTACTCCATTAAGCACAATGTTTTCCAGCCTGTATAGATTAGAGTAATTAAACTTGTCCTCAAAGACCGAAGCACTTTGGTTAGGAAATTGTCCGTCCGCCGGGAGCACGTTTGAGGTGATTTGCTATAATATTGTCGTTGAGAATTTTGTGGCCATAATGTTGCAGAAACAGAAAGATATGGAGCCCAGAAAATGACATAGATGCTTCTGAATCTGATTTTTTTTGAATTTTTTTTTAAAAAGGCACATCATGTACACATTTTAAAGTTTTCAATGGAAGTTGTGGTCCTTAATTCTTAAGTATAAAGGGAGAATATTCCTGATGTATTTATATGAATGTATCAGACCTCCTCAGAAACCAAGAAAGACAATGTCAGGGGTCCACATAGCATCCAAAATTAAATCGGAGTCTGAGGCAAAGTATTGCTCAAAGTTCCAATTTATGAAGAGAGCCATGTTGGCACATCTGGGGAAACCTGAATCTGAAAGCTTCCCAGTTTTCCCTACCCAGTTGAAAGTTCTATATCTTGCCCCCCACCACATCCACAAGCCCATCCCATGGTCCAATCTCCCACTGCCATGCTGACAGTTCCACCCATCCAGTTCCAGTCAGGTGCAAAGATAAAAGATGACCTTGGCTTTCTGGAAAGAATGCTGTTATGGCTCCATAGCATCTAACTCCATACAATCCCCCCTCCCATTTTCCCACCATAGAAAATGCATGGTAGAATAATAGAAAGTATGACAGGCCAAAGATCCAAAAGAAAAGATGGCTGCAGGCCTAACAGACACATGGAATAACTTCTGAGTAGTTTTATGTCTCTTCCGTAGACAGAATCGTGCCAAACTAAAGCAATTGTTTGCATAACTATAGACAGACTGCAAGAATCTCTAGGGAGGAGCTGTCTTAACCCTCTTCCTGCCTACCAGGCATTCCAGCCTTCGCTTCCTTTTTGCCCTCTGTAATGAAGCCCCTCCCTTCTGGGAACCCTGGCCACATTCCACCACATTATGCCATCAATAATTCTGTCAATTAGGAAAATATTAGAATGTGCAGAAATGAACAGATTAATGTGGGCAATTAAAGAGAAAGAGCAAACTGAATATTATAGGATATGGGCATTATTTTATCAATGTTAGAGTTGGAAATAAAAGATGACTAAAGAAGAGTAGAAAATATGTTAAGATAGAGAGGTAAACAATATGATAATTGTTAGTATTATGATGATGTGGATTATTATGCTTAAAATTATTATCATTATATTATTAGAAGATACGACAAGAGGGGAAAATCAACAACTAGGATCAACGGTTCAATATACTATAATTGTAAGATTAGAAAATTAATATCAATGTAGTGAATGATGTTGTAAATTCTGGTGTTAGTACTCAGATGACACATAGTTTAAGAGAAGATGGAATGTTTATACTAAAAATTTTTTTTTTCCAAAAAATAATAATTATTATTATGTTGTGGATCACAAGCAATAATGGAAAACTCACTCCAGTTTTAAATCAGTTCTTGAAACTAAGAACAATTTAGAGATACCCCCAAATGTCCAGACTGAAATATACCTGAATCCACATTGCACATTGAAGCCAGAGTTGAAGCAGCTTCTTGGATGAGAAGGGAAACGTCTTCAGAGAAAAACCAGAAAGTCCAATTGCCTCTTGAAAAAAAGCACCTTTGGGACAACCAGGACCGGGATGACTGAGAATCTCCATAGAGATTTAGACCAAGAGAGATGATGGACCTTCTTTAACTGGATGTGTCCAAGCAAAGCCTTGACCAGCTATTATTCTGGAAGGTTTTAATATAGTTTTCTCGATTTAGACAACTGATTGGGTGTCTCTCAAGTCAGCTTCCTTGCCAATTTCCTCCAGGTCATTCATAATGGATCAAACGCTGGTCCTGCCCCAGTGGTGGGATTCAAATAATTTAATGCAATACAATAGCAGAGTTGGAAGAGACCATGGAGGTCTTCTAGTCCAACCCCCTCCCTAGGCAGGAAACCCTATACCACTTCTAAGTTGCTTCTCTCCTTGATTAATTTCCACCCATTGCTTCTTGTCCTGCCTTCAGGTGCCTTGGAGAATAGCTTGACTCCCTCTTCTTTGTGGAAACCCCTGAGATATTGGAAGGCTGCTATCATGTCTCCCCCGGTCCTTCTTTTCATTAAACTAAACACACCCAGTTCCTGCAACCGTTCTTCATATGTTTTAGTCTCCAGTCCCCTAATCCTCTTGGTTGCTCTTCTCTGCGCTCTTTCTAGAGTCTCCACATCTTTTCTACATCATGGCGACCAAAACTGAATGCAATATTCCAAGTGTGGCCTTCCCATAACATACCATAACAAATAAATTTAGCAATTGGTTCTCTGCCATAATGACCAGCTGGGTAGGTCGGACTTGGTGGTCATGTGACCGTGTGGGTGTGGCCAACTCAATGTCAGTCACATCAATGGGCGCTTCGCCTTAGCTCTTACAATGTAAGGAGGGTTGACCAGAGAGGCAGTTTCTGTAAGCAGGGAAATCAAGATGAGGCTAGAAACAACACCAGAATGTTCCCTTCCTGCCTCCTTTACAGGATTAGCCCCGAAAAGTGGAAAAAACCAAAAGGAGATTTCTTCCAAAAACCGTTTCTCCAAACTGCTGAGAAAGTTAACAACCAGTTCTCCCGAATAGGTGCGAACCGGCTGAACCCCACTATTGTCCTGCTCCCTTATTTCAAAGCAAATGGGTCCAAAATCTTTCCTAAAAGGAGGGGGGGGGTTAAGTCTTTTTGGATTGCTCTTCTCAACTTCGGCCAGCCCTGTGTGTCCTTTTTCCTCTACCCCTCAATTGTGACAATAGTGGCCCTGCAGCTAGTGCGTACTTCAGTTGTGGATGTACAATAGATTAAGTTAAGTACATTACGGGGTTGGCAGTTTTATTTTCGGCCCATTTCTTGATGGCCCCAGCATGGATTTTGTCTTTTTCAAGGCTGCCACATACTAAGTTGACATCTTCATTGCACTTTCTGTTGTGACCTTCACTGTGAAAGTGGTACTTTCAGGAGAAGCAGTTGAAATGGTTTCAAGAACCAGCTTGCTGCCTTTTAATGCATTCAGCTCCTCAAAAAGACCGAGAGACTTTCAATAAGAAATGTGACTCACTACAAAGGCCCATTTCTTAGGCATTCATCAACATTCTTTCTTTCTTTCTTTTTCTCCTAGCGGGAATCTTAAACTTCTTTTTTTTTTTAAATAAAAAAAATACGTAGCTTCGTGAGAGAGAAAAGAGAGAGGCGGAAACAAAAGATTCCATATTTTTGTTGTAATACATCCTACAATTACAAACCTCAAAAGTCTTTCAGAGAATCTTGAACTTCTTTCAATCTTTCATTACGTGAGAACTTTTGGTTCCGTAAATCCAACTAACCCTCCAACATTTGCATGCAGGATGCATCATAGTTATAACGTTAATAAAGACAGAGAAAACAGAGTTGGAAGGGACCTTAGAGGTTTATAAGTTTACAATAGCAGAGTTGGAAGGGGTCTTGGAGGTCTTCTAGTCTTCTAGTCTAGCCTAGGCAGGAAACCCTACACAACCTCAGACAAATGGTTCTCCAACATCTTCTTGAAGACTTCCAGTGTTGGAGCATTCACAACTTCTGGAGGAAACTTCTGTTCCACTGATTAATTGTTCTCACTGTCAGGAAATTTCTCCTCAGTTCTAAGTTGCTTCTCTCCTTGATTAGTTTCCACCCATTGCTTCTTGTCCTGCCTTCAGGTGCCTTGGAGAATAGCTTGACTTCCTCTTCTTTGCGGAAGCCACTGAGATATTGGAAGACTGCTATCATGTCTCCCCTAGTCCTTCTTTTCATCAAACATAAGTAGTCCTCAACTTACAACAATTCATGTAGTGATCATTCAAAGTTCAATGGCACTGGGGAGGGGAGAAAGTGACATATGGCTATTTTTCACACTTACGACAATCGAAGCCTCCCCAGGGTCACATCCTCAAAATTCAGACTCATATTTATGACGGTTGCAATGTCCTGAGGTCATACGATCCTCTTTCCCTATGTCGATGGGAAAGACAGGTTCCCTTAACAGCTGTGTTATTCACGGAACAATCACAGCGATCCAAATAACAACTGCCGCAAGAAACGGGAGGTGAAATTCACTTCACAACCATCTTGCTTAGCAACAGAAATTTTGGGCTCGATTGGGGACTACCTGCACTTTTATTTTATTTTCTTATTTTAGGTATTTAGATATTTATTTTATTCTAGTCGTTCCCGACTCTAGGGGGCGGTGCTCATCTCTGTTTCAAAGCCGAAGAGCCAGCGCTGTCTGAAGACGTCTCTGTGGTCATGTGGCCGGCATGACTCAATGCCAAAGGTGCATGGAATGCTGTTCCCTTCCCACCAAAGGTAGTTCCTATTTTTCTACTTGCATTTTTACGCGCTTTCGAACTGCTAGGTTGGCAGAAGCTGAGACAAGTCACGGGAGCTCATTCCTTTACACGGTGCTAGGGATTCGAACCGCCGAACTGACGACCTTCTGATCAACAAGCTCAGCGTCCTAGCCACTGAGTCACCGCGTCCCTGAATTTTCTTATTTTATTAACCCACAATATATAGTACGATTGGCTGTTTAACTTCCCTGAATGGAATCTATCGCCACTACCCTTGCAAAAGCCTTAGTCTGATCATTAATCAGCCCCCAAACATTAAACACAATTAAACGGTATAATCAGAGTTATAATTATTGGTAGATTAATTTTTGAATTATTAATTAAAAATCTTAATTAAAACTTTTTAAGCTGTGTGTACTAAAATTTGACTAATCATTTACAGTTTATTCAGTGGGCACTAATACCACATTCATTTACATTATAGTTTAGTAGCTCTCCGCTGATTTGAAGCTCATCAAGACGTTAAGCCAACATTATTCCCTCTTAAACATAACAATGAAAGTAGGATGTTCCAAGCTTTTTTCCAACTTGATACTCAATAATGGAAGAGGAATGTGGACTTTAAAATTCATCTTAGGCATGCTGAGCGTTCGTGAGAAGAGAGGAATTTGAAACTTCAATGGGGCATACCGCTGAAGGACTGCTTCAATTGCTTCCTATATTTTGCTGAATTTCCCCAAACTACTGCATGAAATAATATGCTAGAAATATTAATCCTTAACTACAGATGTACTATTTCGGCTACACTAATACAGACATGAGGTCATAAGGACCAATCTGGCTGCTGGCCATAATCCAGGTAATTGCACTACAATAGTGTAAATACCGGTTGTTCATTTATTTCTATCTATCTATCTATCTATCTATCTATCTATCTATCTATCTATCTATCTATCTATCTATCTATCTATCTATCTATCATCATCTATCTATCTATCTATCTATCTATCTATCTATCTATCTATCTATCTATCTATCTATCTATCTATTTTGCCAAGCATATATATAAGATAACTGTCAACTCTCCGTGATCTCATGGGGACAGAATGTGTGAGATTAAATTCCACACATACTGTTGGCTGGAATCGGATCTCAGATTAATGCTGCCATGATGGGAGGGGTGTATCTATTGGGTAACATGATTTATGACACAGACTGAGGGGAGGGAAGGAACAGAGTTAAAGTTCAGAAGCAGATAAACAGAGCAAAGATTTGGCTGTAAATAAATCTTCCCTAATGAAGCTATCAATAAATCACTGGTTTTTGTATTAAAACATTGGCTGGATTATTATGAATCAGTTACGGCATCATTAGGAAACTTGACAATAACATGATTTTGAATATTTATTTATTTATTTATTTTTATTTTAATCACATTTATATCCCGCCCTTCTCCATAAAGGACCCAGGGTGGCGCACAGGAATATAAAAACATACAAAACAATAAATACAAATTTAAAAACATATTAAATTACAATCCTATGCTAAAAACCAAATTAAAATCCCCAGTTTAAAACTATCTAAAATAGCCCCGTTGGGAGGTTAGGCTAGGCCGGCTTGCTGAAAGAGATGTGTCTTTAGACACTGGCGGATGAGGCGGAGGGCCGAGATGGTACGCAATTCAGGGGATAGGTCGTTCCAAAGGGCAGGGCCTGCCACAGAGAAGGCTCTTCCCCTGGGTGTCGCCAGTCGGCATTGCCCGGCCGACGGCACCCTGAGTAGGCCCTCTCTTTGGGAGTGGATCGGCCGAAGGGATGTATGGGGCAGGAGACGGTCTCGCATATAACTAGGTCCCGAGCCATGGAGCGCTTTAAAGATGGTCGTCAGAACCTTGAAGCGCACCCGAAAGGCCACAGGAAGCCAGTGCAGCTCGCGCAGGATCGGTGTTATATGGGAGCATCTAGAGGCTCCCGTAATCACCGGCGCGGCTGCATTCTGGACTAACTGTAGCTTCCGAGTGCACCTCAAGGGAAGCCCCATGTAGAGAGCATGAAAAGGATATGAATAGAAAGGAACACTAGGACAAGGGAGGTAGGCATGCTGGTGTGTTTATGCATGCCCCTTACAGACCTCTGTGAGGTTGACAGTAGACAGTCTAAGGTTAAAGTTTTGGGGGTTTGGAGAAGAAACCACAGAGTCAGGTAGAGCATTCCAGGCATTGACCACTCTGTTGTCATGAAGTCATATTTTCTGCAATCGAGTTTGGAGCGATTTACCTTGAGTTTGTATCTGTTGTGTGCTTGTGTATTGTTGTGGTCGGAGGTGAAGTAGTCATTGACAGGTAGGACATTGTAGCAGATGATTTTGTGTACTAGGCTTAGGTCAGAACGAAGGGCGGTGTAGTTCTAAGTTGTCTAAGCTCAAAATTTCAGGTCTTGTGGCGTAAGGTATTTTATTATGAGTAGAAGGATGGAGGACTCTTCTCGTGAAATATGGTGTGGTGTGGTGGATAGATGAGAGATAGATACACACACGGAGACAGAGACAGAGAGACAGAGACAGAGAGATAGATACAGAGAGACAGAGAGAGTGTCAACCAGGTATGTGCCAATCACCTACAAAGTGAAAAACCAAACAACTGACAACTGCAATTTGATATCAGGCCCCTCTGCATAGCAACCTGTCTGCTGACGAGATCAAAGCATTATGGGTGCACAAATGGAAACAGAACGCCTCGTCTCTTTAGTGCTTTGTTTCAAAACAGCATTTCCACTTAATCTCTGGCAAAAGAAAAACATGCATTACGGATTGTAGGGCTACAGAAACAATGACAAATAGACTGGGTTGCTTAGGATAAATAAAGCAAAGTAAAGGTTAGGTGGACAGAAAGAGTAAACAGACCAGTGGTGGGTTTCAAATTTTTTTAGAACCTACTCTCTAGGTATGGCCTATTTTGTGGGCGTGGCTTGGCAGCCATGTGACATGGTGGGAGTGGCCAACTTGTAAAATGTGATGAAACTCGTTTAACAACGCTCTTGCTTAGCAACCAAAATTTTGGGCTCAATTGTGATGATAAATTCTTTCTTTCTTTCTTTCTTTCTTTCTTTCTTTCTTTCTTTCTTTCTTTCTTTCTTTCTTTCTTTCTTTCTTTCTTTCTTCTTTCTTTCTTACTTTTTCTTTCTTTCCTTTCTTACTTTCTGCCTTCCTTTCCTTTGCTTCCCATTGGGTTACTGGCAGCCGCAGGCCAGACTTATTTCTGGGTCCGCCGTTGGAACCCCCTCTCACCGGCTCTCTAAATTTCACCATCCGGCTCTTGTGAGTAGGTGCGAGCCTGCAGAAACCCACCACTGAGACAGACCTACTATGATAAAGCGAAGAAACAAAAATGGAGGAGGAGGAAAACTGGGTGGAGTGGAGTGGAGTGGAGTGGAGTGGAAGGAAGGAAGGAAGGAAGGAAGGAAGGAAGGAAGGAAGGAAGGAAGGAAGGAAGGAAGGAAGGAAGGAAGGAAGGAAGGAAGGAAGGAAGACTTAGAATAACTTAGAATAACATTGCCATTTTACATAAGGTGACCAGACATCCCGCTTTCGGTGGGACAATCACGCTTTTTCATAATATCCTTCCCCTGGAGTGGGGAGGGAATGAAGATTTTCCAGTATCCTTCCTCTGCCACTCCCACCAAACCACACCCACCAAGCCATGCGATGCCCACAGAATCACTATTGCCAAAATTGAATCCCACCACTGCTTCACACCCCAACCCACACAATCCTGCGGCTTAATAACAGCGAAGAACAAAAGCACCACTACAGAATTGGTTTGCATTAATGATTTTTTAATGATACTACTACTACTACTACTACTACTACTACTACTACTACTACTACTAATAATAATAATAATAATAATAATAATAATAATAATAATAATGTTTCAAAACAGCTGTGTCATGTCGCAAATCTTTTTAAGTATTTCCACCAGTGGAGAGAGGAAAGTAATAGTTACACTTCCAAAATGACCTCAACAACGAGGGAAAAAAATGCACTCAATTTCTTTTTTGGCACTTCTAGCAGGTTCTCCTTTGATCTATGAGCTCCCAGTTGTGTTGACATCACATCCAGCGAAGTTAGATAGCCTTGCGAAGTTCGTGACATATTCTGGACACCGGATGAGCTGAAATGCCAAGCAAGAGATAACAAAAGACGGGGCTCGCTCCATAAATTTACTTTGTGTCAAACCTTGGCGCTCCTGAGAGTGACAGGAATCAATATCTTCAGGACCAGCCAATCGTCAAACAAATAGATAAAGCCTTCTCAAAATATCAAATGAGTGGATTGCTCAGAAATGAAAACTTCACAACGGCAAAACTTTTCAGTTCCCAAGACGACGTGATGCTGCGTGCCTTACAAGGAACCAAGTATTGACACATTTAACCCATCTGTCTGTCTGTCTGTCTGTTTGCGTGTCTGTTCTGTCCATACAGAAGCATTGTTATACTGGGTATATTTTAAATATATTTTAACCCCGGGACCCACCTCTCTGCTTCAGAGTGTTACACCATTATTCAATTAAATATTAAATGAACAGCATTGTGTTAAACTGTTATATAAATCAATAGATGACATTAAATTATTCTGTCCATAAAGATCTGTGTTTTTATATTACAATACAATACAATAGCAGAGTTGGAAGGGACCTTGTAGGTCTTCTAGTCCAACCCCCTGCGTGGGCAGGAACCTTATACCATTTCAGACAAATGGCTACCCAACATCTCCTTAAAGACTTCCAGGGTTGGGGCATTCACAACTTCTGGAGGCAACTTCTGTTCCACTGATTAATTGTTCTCACTATCAGGAAATTTCTCCTTAGTTCTAAGTTGCTTCTCTCCTTGATTAGTTTCCACCCATTGTTGGTCTTCTTCTCCTCCTTCTTTTTATTTTATTTTATGCTCTTGTAGTGTATCTTTTTTGTTCTCTCTTCTTCTTCTTCTTCTTCTTCTTCTTCTTCTTCTTCTTCTTCTTCTTCTTCTTCTTCTTCTTCTTCTTCTTCTTCTTCTCCTTCCTCCTCCTCCTCCTCCTCCTCCTCCTCCTCCTCCTCCTCCTCCTCCTCCTCCTCCACCACCTGTTGTCTCTCCATCTTCTTTTTCTCCTCCACCACCTCATTCTTCTTGCTTTATGCTATTGTGGTGTATCTTTTATGTTGTCTCTCCTCCTCCTCCTCCTCTCCCTTCCTTCCTTCCTTCCTTGTTCTCTTGTTCTCTTGTTTTTTCTTCTCCTTCTCCTTCTCCTTCTTCTTTTCCTCCTCCTCCTCCTCCTCCTCCTCCTCCTCCTCCTCCTCCTCCTCCTCCTCCTCCTCCTCCTCCTCCTCCTCCTCCTCCTCCCTCTCTCTTGTCCTCCTCCTCCTCTTCTCTCCTTCCTTCCTTCCTTCCTTCCTTCCTTCTTCCCCTCCCCTCACAACTACAAATAAACAAATAAGTAAAAAAAAATCAACAATCACAAACTTAGAACCCAACGTAATCATGGACCACAGCCCTGATGCTTCAAATAGCCGGTCTTTGTGCCTTCCCAACCTTCCTAAAACCTTACCCTAGTGGCAACCATCTAGTCCTAGAAGTGAGAATCCCTCCTCCATCTCTTTGCTTTTCCTTTCCTGAAACTGTTGCTGGCATCCCCCTCCCCATGCCAACCCCCACCCACAACCAGTGTCTCAGAACACCTCTCCATCACGGAAGTTCTGTTGCATCCAATGTTTTGGTCCAGTGCTTCTGCTTCTTAAATTATAGCCCAAAGAAAAGAGTTGTTATGTTTTTTTAGTTGGTTTCTTCCCTGAGATATTACTGGAGACTCCCCCCTCCAGAGTGTCCCCCCCCCACCTTCTAGCGAAGAGAAAAGAGATTCTCAGCATTTCTTTGAACACAAATAGTAGGGAGAATTTGGAAGGAGCAGCCACATTCATCTCTGGATCTACAGATGCCTTTCAGATTTGTTTCCAATGCTATCAAAGTCCTATTTCTCCCAGTCACAGAAGTTTCATAATCAGCCTCTCTCTCTCTCTCTCTCTCTCTCTCTCTCTCTCTCTCTCTCTCTCTCTCTCTCTCTCTCTCTCTCTCTCTCTCTCTCTCTCTCTCTCTCTCTCTCTCTCTCTCTCCCCTCTCTCTCTTGCTCTCTCTCTGTTTCTCTCCCTCTCTCTTGCACTATCTCTTTCTTTCTTGCACTCTCTCTTTCTTGCTCTCTCTCTCTCTTTCTTGCTACCTCTCTCTTTCTTGCTCTCTTTCTTGCTCGCTCTCTCTTGCTCTCTTTCTTTTTCCCTTTCATATTTTATCAATTTCTTTCTTTTTCTTTCTTTCTCTGTTTCTCTTATTCTCTCTCACTTTCTCTGTCTCCCTCTTTGCTTTCTTGTTTTCTTTCTTTCTTTCTCCCTCATTCTATTTATCTTTCTAATTCTTCTTCTCTCCTTCTTTCTTTCTCATTCTCTCTCGCTCTCATTTTCTCCCTTTCT
>CM077644.1:242930646-243128146 GCA_039707465.1 Rhabdophis nuchalis
AATTGATCTTTCTCTGTCCATGTATCTATCCATCCATCTATCTGTCCATTCACCCATATACCAATCATCCATCTGTCCATCTGTCCATCTGTCTGTCTGTCTGTCTATTCATCCATCCATCCATCCATAGATACATACACAAACACACTTGAGAATGAATATATGTTAATGTCTCTGTGTGTTCATTTTATTTCTATTTATGTATAGAAATATATATATTTCATTTAATGCTATCCTTGGCATATAATGCTACTAAGTATAGTCCTTTTTAAGTTGCATCTGAAATATGTATTCCACCTGCTTGCCTCAGAGTGCGCAGTTGGAGGATAATAGAGCTTCTCCATGGGTTTGGACAAGGTCCATATGTGATTTGGCTTTCTTGAGACTCCATTGATGTCCAATGGACATAGAGTCAGTGAGTCCCTTGATGTCCAATGTCCCTTGGAGACAATGTCCCTTGGAGACTCATAGTCCCTTGATGTCCAATAGACAGAGTGTCAGAGAGTCATTTGATGTCCAATGGACAGAGAGTCAGTAAGTCAATTGGTGCCCAATGGCCATACAGTCAGAGAGTCCATTGATGACCAATGGACAGAAAGAGAGTCCATTGATGACCAATGGACAGAGAACCAGTGAGTCCATTGATGTCCAATGGAGAGAGAGTCAGTGAGTCCATTGATGCCCAATGGACAAAGAATCAATGAGTCCATTGATGTCCAATGGACAGAGAGAGAATCCAGTGATGGTCATATAACCATTGATGCTACAGTGGGTGGAAAGACTTGCCCATCTTTAAGTTTTCCTTACCTTGTTGTTGAAGACCAGTAAGACAAAGGTGGGTCACTACTCTGAGTTGTTTACACCACCACACACACACACTTCTGCTGTAGGAGAAGACAGCTTGCAATCCTGCATTCACTCACAACCTTATCCGTGCAATGGATCAAGAGGTCTGGGGATTAAGCCATTAAGCATTTTCTTCACATAGTTCTTCCCAGGATTGGCTAATGATTAATGGGTGGCACAGGCATGTTCTTGACATCAAAGGTGTGTGTAATAGACATTCTTAATAGTTGCTGGAAAACTCATCTGTTAAAAATAGTTATGGATGGCTGCCGGGCTTGAAGCAAACAGTCTATTGACCTGGAATCATATCTCCCATCGGAGGTCAATGAGTTCAGAATCTCACAGATTGTTCTCATCAAGCAATGGAAGCACATATGCCCTGGTGGCTAATTAACTAATTAATAATGGGCACTCCAGAGGAATATTTCTTTACACCCTTTTATAGCAATCACCTAGATGCTTTCTGCATGCCAGATTAATCTGATTGAAGCACACATTAACCTGTGGTTCTCGCACCTCCCAAAAAAAATAAAAGAAGGAAAGAAGAAGGAAAGAAGAAAAATGTCTATATTTCTACAAAAAGGGAGCTTGTCCTAGGCCAGAGAGAGACAAAAACGGCTGAAGGTTCCACTTATTCCTTTATTTCTTTAGAGACAACCAATGTGACCTTCGCAGCTGTGATAACCTTTCCCAAAATTGTCCTTCAGACTTCTCCCGATCTAGGTCTACTCCACAGATTTTGAAGTTTATTTATTTTATTTATTTATTTATTATTATTATTTATTATTTTTATTTATTAAATTTATACCCCGCCCTTCTCCAAACGGACCCAGGGCGGCACACAGGAATATTAAAAAATACATACAAAACCGTATAAAATTTTAAAAAACTTATTCAATAAAATCCTGTGCTAAAACCAAATTAAAATCCCCAAATTTAAAAGTTCTGAATGACTTAATCCAATTTTCCGAAGTGGAACCAAAAATCCTGCACAGTCCTATTTCAAAGGGAGGGAGAGTACTCTTTTTATACATACCATATTTTATAGAGTATAAGACGCACCTTTTCCCCCTCAAAGAAGAGGCTGAAAATCTGGGTGCATCTTATACATTGAATACAGCATTTTTGGCCTCCCGAAGCCCCACCCCCTTCACCAAAATGGCTTTGCATAGCCTTTGGGGGGCTTTCAGAGAGCTCCTGGGTGCTGGGGAGGGCAGAAATGAGCGAAAAATGGGCTGTTTTGTGCTCAAATCCTCCCCACCCCCAGCCTCTAGGAGCATTCTATAAGCCTCCTAAAGGCTATGCATGCAATTTTTTTTGACAAAAAATGGACCCACTTGCAGAAAATGGGGCATTTTTTCCTTATCTTAGGGAGCCCCCACCCTTCCAGGAGCACTCTGCAAACCTCCTAAAGGCTATTCATGCCTCTCTTTTTTTGGAAAAAAAGGACCCATTTTAGTGAAAAACGGGCCATTTTTGGGAGGTCTGCAGAGTGCAAAAACTTGTGTTTTTTTTTAATTTGTCTCTTCAAAACCTTGGTGCATCTTATATTCTGAAAAATACGGTATATAGGAAGAATTGTTTCATGACTTTCCTGTTATTTCATTTCATTTCATTATTTATTTCATTTCATTATTTATTTCATTTCATTTCATTATTCATTTCATTATTTCATTTCATTTCATTTCATTTCATTTCATTTCATTTCATTATTTTATTTTATTTTATTTTATTTTATTTTATTTTATTTTATTATTTTATTTTATTATTTTATTTTATTTTATTTTATTTTATTTTATTTTATTTTATTTTATTTTATTTTATGTTATGTTATGTTATGTTATGTTATGTTATGTTATGTTATTTTATTTTATTTTATTTTATTTATTTTATTTTATTTTATTTTATTTTATTTTATTTTATTTTATTTTATTTTATTTTATTTTATTTATTTTATTTTATTTTATTTTATTTTATTTTATTTTTTTATTTTATTTTATTTTATTTTATTTTATTTTTTTATTTTATTTTATTTTATTTTATTTTATTTTATTTTATTTATTTTCAGGCTCTCTTTTTCTCATCTTCTGGGTAGTAGGTATGAATGGAAAAATCACAGTGAAAATGTAATCAGGGTCTGAATATAGGCAGGATTGGATCCGGCTCATTGTTACTCAGAGAGTAATGAGTACAATGGTAATACACCAGAAAGGTTGAAAATAGGAGGGACCTTGGAGTCCTAGTAGATGATCACTTAAACACCAACCAGTAGTGTGTGGCGGCTGCCAAGAAAGCTAATACAATCCTTGGTTGTGTAGAGTAGAGTAGAGAATAGAATAGAATAGAATAGAATAGAATAGAATAGAATAGAATAGAATAGAATAATTGGGAGGGATCTTGGAGGTCTTCTAGTCCAACCCCCTGCTTAGGAAGGAAACCCTATACCATTTCAGACAAATTGTTATCCAATCTCTTCTTAAAAACTTCCAATGTTGGAGCATTTATAATTCCTGGAGCCAAGTTGTTCCACTGATTAACTGTTCTAACTATCAGGAAATTTCTCCTCAGTTTTAGGTTGCTTCTCTCCTTGATTAGTGTCCACCCATTGTTTCTTGTCTTGCCTTAAGTTGCTTTGGAGAATAGCTGGACTCCCTCTTCTTTGTGGCAACCCCTGAGATAGTGTAACACTGCTGTCATGTCACCCACTAGTTCTTCCTTTCATTAAACTAAACACACCCAATTCCAGCAGCCGTTCTTTATATGTTTTAGCCGCCAGTCTCCTAATCAAGTATAACAGACTAACAGAGTTGGAAAGGACCTTGAAGGTCATCTAGTCCAACCCCCTGCCCAAGCAGGAGACCCTACATCTGCCTCTACCTAGGATCGAACTCACAACCTTCTGATTGTGAAGCGAGATGTCCACCTCTAGGCCACAGCAGAGACGTACAATCAAAACCACGTGAAATATTAGTAGTGCTTTATAAATCCTTAGTAAATCAACACCTGGAATACGGCATCCAGTTTTGGTCACTACATTACAAAAAAGATGTTGAGACTTTGGAAAAAGTGGACAGAAGAGCAAATAAGGCACACTTGATTAAGGGCCTGGAGACAGAAACACACACAGGAATTAGGTATGGCAAAATCTAGAGAAAAGAAGGATCAGAGGTGACATGATAGCAGTCTTCCAATATCTCAGGGGTTGCCCCAAAGAAGAGGAAGTCAAGCAATTCTCCAAAGCATCTGAAGCAGTGGTGGGTTTCAAATTTTTTAGAACCTACTCTGTAGGTGTGGCCTATTTTGTGGGCGTGGCTTGGCAGTCATGTGACAGGGTGGGAGTGGCCACCTTTTAAAATGTGGTGAAACTCATTTAACAACGCTCTTGCTTAGCAACCAAAATTTTGGACTCAATTGTGATGATAAATTCTTTCTTTCTTTCTTTCTTTCTTTCTTTCTTTCTTTCTTTCTTTCTTTCTTTCTTTCTTTCTTTCTTTCTTTCTTTCTTTCTTTCTTTCTTTCTTCTTTCCTTCCTTCCTTCCTTCCTTCCTTCTTTCCTTTCCTTTCCTTTCCTTCCCGTTGGGTCACTGGCAGCGGCGGGCCAGATTTACTTCCAGGTACATCGGTGGAACCCCCTCTCACCAGTTCTCTAAATTTCACCAACCGGCTCTCGCGAATAGGTGCGAGCCTGCAGAAACCCACCACTGATCTGAAGGCAGGACAAGAAGCAATGGGTGGAAACTAATCAAGGAGAGAAGCAACCTAGAACTAAGGAGAAATTTCCTGACAGTCAGCAAAAAGACTTGCCTTCAGAAGTAGATAGAGTCTTCTGTACAAGCAGGGGGTTGGACTAGAAGACCTCCAAGGTCCCTTCCCACTCCGTTATTCTACATTCTGTATTCTTTTCAGTTATGCGATCTATGCAGGCTTGTTCTCTTTCTTCAACATTACATTGCCAATCTTATTAACCCTCATACCCAACTGACTACATCCAGGATATTATTCGATAATATTATTCGATTATTATTTGATTTGATTTTAACCCTTTTTAATCTATTTTAGCACAGACTTTAATCTAATTTATTTTTAAACGGTTTTGTATTGCATTGTTTTATATTTTTATATTTCTGTGCGCCGCCCTGAGTCCCCTAGGGGAGATAGGGCGGGATATAAATCTGACTAATAAATAAATAAATAAATATTCACCTCCTATTTTTTCCCACTAATCACAAACCTTATTTCTCCCCTCTTCCTTTTTTTTTTGGGGGGGGGGGGGGGGGGACAGTGTCATCAAATGATAATTGGGTAGTTTAACACACATCAAAAATGACTGAAACAGACAGCCTACTTCTCAATTGCTTTTCCCAAGCAATTTGAATGGACTGCTTGAATGCTTTGAGGAGGATTGGTTAAATGTGTGTGTGTGTGTGTGTGTGTGTGTGTGTGTTGCATTTGTGTTGATAAATAAATAAAGGGAGACTAGCATAGATCTATTTCAAGCTATATAGCTCGCATCAGCTAGCCGTACCCTTTACTGGGATTCGAACCTGGGCTGTTTTTACATATTGGGCGGTTGTATTAGCCACTAAGCCACAGGCTCTCCTCCCTTATCAGCTGAGCCAAAGAAATGATTGTTATGTCAAATCACCTGGTATGCCCAAATATGGGAGGGAGCAGAACTGCTTCCCTTTTGCCTTTCAGCTCCACCCTAGAAGCCTTCCAGGCAGGAAACCATTTGTGGTGATAAATAAATGAAAGGGAGACTAGTATAGATCTATTTCAAGCTATTTAGCTCTGATCAGCTAGCCATACCCTTACTGGGATTTGAACCTGGGAAGTATTACATGTGAGGCAGTTGCAATTGCCACTAGGCCACAGGTTCTCCTCCTTGATCAGCTGAGCCAGGGGAATAAGTATGTATTGTGTCACAACACCCTGGTATTTTTATTTATTTATTTATTTTCGGATTTACAGTATACCCCGCCCTTCTCCTTGTTAGGACCCAGGGCGGCACACAGGCATTATTAAAACCATAACAAAAAAACAATATACATCATTAAAAACATATTAAATTATTAAACCCATGCTAAAAACCCATTTAAAACCCTACAAATTACAATTTATATATAAAAAGTCAGAAATGGGGGGCTATGCCAGGCCGGCTTGTTGGAATAGGTATGTCTTAAGATGTTGGCGGAAGAAGCGGAGGTCCGAGATAGTGCGTAGGTCGGGGGGTAGGTCATTCCAGAGGTCCGGGCCCACCACAGAGAAGGCCCTTCCCCTGGGCGTCGCCAACCGGCATTGCCCGGCTGACGGCACCCGGAGAAGACCCTCTCTGTGGGAGCGGATAGGGCGAAGGGATGTATGGGGCAGGAGGCGGTCTCATATATAGCTAGGCCCTGAGCCAGGGAGCGATTTGAAGATGGTCGTCAACACCATACCATATTTGGTATGCCCCAAATATGGGAGGGAGCAGAATTGCTTCCCGTTTCTGTCTTTCAGCTCATCTTAGGAGACATCCAGGCAGAAAGCTATTTTTTTCATTGCCTTTTGTTTACATTTGTGTTGCGTTTGTGCTGATGAATAAATAAATAAGGGAGACTAGTATAGATCTATTTCAAGCTGTTTAGCTCTCATCAGCTAGCCAAACCCTTACTGGGATTTGAACCTGGGAAGTATTACATGTGAGGCAGTTGTAATTGCCACTAGGCCACAGGTTCCCCTCATTGATCAGCTGAGCCAGAGGAATAAATACATATTGTGTCACAACACCCTGGTAAGTCCCAAATAAGGGAGGTTTCCTGTCTGGAAGGCTAACTAACTAAACGAAAATGAAAATAAAAATAAATATACTGTATACTGTATATATGCGCATTTTGGGGCCAAAGTTGTTTCAGGAGCTCGATTGAGATTGTGTGTGTGTGTGTGTGTAGAGTGATCTGCTCCCACAGTTCCAGCCATCCGTCATTTGAAAAAGAAAAAATAAATAAATAGGAATGACAACATCAATATTTGAAGTGAGTGAGAAAGAGGAATTGTGGTTTCTTATCCATATCTGCCCACTGCCGATAATTGTTTTCACTCGAGCAGAATTTTAGCTTCGGGGTCAAGAAGGACAAAAAATTATTGTCCTTTTTTTTTCTCCCCCTCCTGCAGATATACAACAATTGCTTGGCTGTGATAAAGGAAGGGCTGCCAGTCTCCAGGGCTTGTATCCCTTGCCTTTGCATACGAAAAAATCAAGGCTAAATAACAAGGCACGCTTGTTATAAACTCTCGTATATCATCTCCGCTCTCCAAATAAGCGGCTTTCATAATAATGGTATGCAAATAGCATTGACAGAAGTCATGCAAATAATTTTGTTAGTAAATCATGGTAATAAATTCTAGTTTGACTGAAGTGGTCCCAACAATTCTAGGGAAGAAGAAGGAGAAAAAACCTGGAGGAATTGTAAAAGGAAATGGATCTGAAATGTTAACTACCAATAGAGAGAGAGAGACAGACAGACAGACAGACAGAGAGAGACAGAGAGAGAGAGACAGACATGGATAAAGAAATAGATAGATAGATAGATAGATAGATAGATAGATAGATAGATAGATAGATAGATAGATAGATAGATAGATAGATAGATAGATAGATAGATAGATAGATAGATAAAGAGGAGGATGGATGGATGGATGGATGGATGGATGGATGGATGGATGGATGGATGGATGGACGGACGGAAGGTAGATGAGTAGATGTGTAGATGGACAGATAGATGGATGAATAAATACATGGACAGAGAAATATTGATAGACAGAGGTTACATAGATGGAGATAGATGGCAGATGGTTAGATAGATGATAGAAGATAGATAGATAGATAAATAGATAGATAGATAGATAGATAGATAGATAGATAGATAGATAGATAGATAGATAGATAGATAGATGATGGATTGATGGATCAATTGATGGATAGATGGATGGAGAGAGATATGACGGATAGATGGATGGATGGATGGATGGATGGATGGATGGATGGATAGGGCTAGATAAATTGATGGATAGAAAGATAGGCAGAAAAACAGACTGATGGATGTTAGATAGATATAGATGTTTAGATAGATGGATAGATGGATAGCTATATAGACAGACAGATAGGCAGACAGACAGACAGGTATTAGATATAGATAGATCTAGAGAGAAAGAGGGAGAAATATAGTAGATAACAAATGGATTGATAGATGAGGAAAGATTTGGATAAATCTGAAGATGGCATGTCTTGACCCTTTTTTAGGAGAAGGGCGGGGTATAAATTGGAAGTAAATAAATAAAATTTGATTTTCTTTGGGATTGGTACATTTTGCAGTAACCTCATTACTTGCAAAAACGAGAGAAAAGTCGCGGCTACAATGCCTCCCACTGAACTGAGTCTTGTCTGAAATGGTCCCAATGAATTTGGCCGGGTCTACTGAATCAGAGCATCCTGGAATTAGGAAGAGAAATGAAAAATCATTTTGATCGGGGACTAGCAAATGTCCATTAGAATTTTAGCACTGTTGTTCCTGTTCAACAAGGATGGAGATCAAATATGAATATATTATAGGAGGTGGGGAATCTCCGAAAGAATTTCTTCTATAAACTGGTCTTGAATTTCTGAAGCAACAAAAAAAAAAGGAAAGAAAGAAAGAAAGAAAGAAAGAAAGAAAGAAAGAAAGAAAGAAAGAAAGAGCTCTAAATTTGAGAATGAAAGCCAAGAAACAAAATTCCGAAGGTACCTCTAATAAGAGAAGAGTTCCATTTACAAAACAAAGCTTCACAATTGCTATTAACCCTGTACCACTGCTGAGAAGCCAGACAATTGTATCAAAGAAAGGCAGATAATTTCATGCTCTGTAGTATATGTTTTGGATTTCAACTTCTATCAGCCCCGTCTAATGTGAACAATGACGTGGAATTGTCAAAAAGGCAATATCTTAATATTGAGAGGACCTTGGGACATTCTGGTTCAAAAACCAGCGATTGCTACTAGAATGAAATGAAATTTGTACCGGATGCAGAATAATGGAATTGGGAGGGACCTTGGAGGTCTTCTAGTCCAATCCCCTGCTCAGACAGGGGTGAAATTCAGCAAGTTCAGCAAGTTTTGGCAAGTTCTGGAGAAACAGTAGCGGAACTTTTGAGTAGTTTGGAAAACCGGCAAATACCACCTCCGGCTGGCCCCAGAGTGGGATGCGAATGGGGATTTTGCAGTATCCTTCCCCCAGGAGTGGGAAGGAAATGGGGATTTTGCAGTATCCTTCCTCAGGAGTGGGGAGAGAATTGAGATTTTACAGTATCCTTCCCCTGGAGTGGAGAGGGAATGGGGATTTTACTGTATCCTTCCCCTGGAATGGGGAGGGAATGGGGATTTTGCAGTATCCTTCCCCCTGGAGTGGGAAGGAAATGGGGATTTTGCAGTATCCTTCCTGAGGAGTGGGGAGAGAATTGAGATTTTACAGTATCCTTCCCCTGAAGTGGGGAGGGAATGGGGACTTTGCAGTATCCTTCCCCTGGAGTGGGGAGGGAATGGGGATTTTGCAGTATCCTTCCCCTGGAGTGGGGACGGAATGGAGATTTTGCCGTATCCTTCCTGTGGAGTTGGTGGGAATCGAGATTTTGCAGTATCCTTTCCCTGTCACACCCACCAAGCCACGCCCACAGAACTGGTAGTAACAAAAATGAATTTTACCACTGCCTCATACTCATGATGGCAAACCTTTTAGAGACCGAGTGCCCAAACTGCAACCCCAAACCCACTTATTTATCGCAAAGTGCCAACACAGCCATGGCGCATCCTCATGCTCTATGCGAGCTGCCCACCTCACCCCAGACAAAGGAGGGAGGAAGCTCTCCCATTGGGCTCCTGGGGAGAGGGGCCACCACACTTCCATTTTCAGAGAACACCTTCTCCTATCCAACCTCCCATGCTGTCCCCTCCCTTGCACCTCTCCTGACCATGTCGCCCCTGCTTCCCAGTTCCAACTCCATTGGGAAATCATTTTCCCCCTCCCCACTCACAAACAGGGTAAGGAAAGGCAGTAGGCTAAGGAATAAGGAGTGTGTTTGTAGCCCACCAGTGGCCAGTGGAGCTGGCAGTGGAGTCAGACAGTGAGGAGGTTGGGGAGGAACATGGGCCAGTCCTGGGAATTGAGGAAAGCTCAGATGAGGGCTCTGTGTCAGAGGCAGAGAGGGAGCTAGACAGCAGTGAGGCAGAGGAACACCTGGAGCCTGTTCCCAGTGTTTGCATGCACAGAGCTGCCAGGAGACACGAACAATTAAGAAAGCAGGGTTGACTTGGGAGGAAAGCCACACCTTGGAGGCGATTGTTCCAGAGGAACCAAAAGAGGAGGGAATGGGGAGGGGGCTTTTGCAGGAAGCAATTTGTTCCTTCGGTCATTTCAAAAGTGGAAACTTCTGTTTGTGACTATAAGAGACTCTGTGCCACAATTTTGCCTTGCCCTGCATTTGGAAACTAGTTATTTGGCAGCTCTCCAAACGAGATAAGTTTCGTGTTAATAAATATTCCTCTGAAAGACTGTTTGCTAAGCCTTGCTGACTGTGAAGGAAGGGAATTCACAGTCATGTAAATAAAAGGTGTTTTGATGGGACCCAGACTCTGCTTCTTGCTTTTTAAGGAAGCCCGGGTCAGAACAGGGTGGCCTTCCTTCCACTTCCGACCTCCAGAGCCTCCAGCGGCTGACGGCACGCTACTCAGTGGTGCAGCCGATGAGGCTCATCCCAATGGAAGCCAACAAGGCTCACCGTCCCCCACCCCCGCCAGGTTGCTCAAGGTTGCTCTGCCCATCACTAGGCCCAAAGAATTGGAGCTGGGCAAAGAAGTGGAAGTCGAGGTGGAGACAGCGGGTAGTGTGAACTACCTGCTGCTTTCAGAGCCAGAGCTCTCTCATTCTGGAGGAGATTTCTTCTTGGCCAACTGGCTCTTAGTGCAGTTGTTGCTCTGCTACTGCTATCGGTATTAGCACAGCGATGGCGCATATGCCAAAAGAAAGGGTTCTGAGTCCCCCCTCTGGCACACAGGCCATAGGTTGTTCACCCTATACCAGGGGTCTGCAAAGTTGGCTCTTTTAAGACTGGTGGACTTCAACTTCCAGAATTCCCCAGCCAGCATGGCTGGCTGGGGAATTCTGGGAGTTGAAGTCCACCAGTCTTAAAAGAGCCAACTTTGCAGACCCCTGCCATATACTATTTCAAACAAATGGTTCCTCCAGTCTCTTTGTTAAAGGCTCCACTGATGGAGCACCCACCACCTCTGGAGGCAAATCGTGCCCCTGAATAGTTGTTCCCACTGTTGAGTCTCAGACTTAGAAATGTTTGATCTTGCTTGCAGGGGTTTTAATAGGGGTTTTAGGACAGGCCAAGTACTTAATGTATTTTTAATTGTATTTTATGATTTATATTATCGATTTTACCTGCCTGTACACCGCCCTGAGTCCCAGTAGGAAGAAGATACAATACAATACAATACAATAGCAGAGTTGGAAGGGACCTTGTAGGTCTTCTAGTCCAACCCCCTGCGTGGGCAGGAACCTTATACCATTTCAGACAAATGGCTAGCTAACATCTTTTTAAAGACTTCCAGGGTTGGGGCATTCACAACTTCTGGAGGCAAGCTGTTCCAGAGGTTAATTGTTCTAACTGTCAGGAAATTTCTCCTTAGTTCTAAGTTGCTTCTCTCCTTGATTAGTTTCCACCCATTGCTTCTTGTCCTGCCCCCAGGTGCCTTGGAGAATAGTTTGACTCCCTCTTCTTTGTGGCACTCTCTGAGATGCAGTATATAAATTTAATAAATTCTAATTCTAATTCGAACTTTCCTTTTTTTGGAAGTGTTGGTTTTTGCCTTTATTATTGCAACTCTCTCTACATGGGGCTCCCCCTGAGGTGTACCCGGAGGCTTCAGTTGGTCCAGAATGCAGCTGCGCGAGCAATTATGGGCACCTCTAGGTTTGCCCATGTAACACCGCTGTTGCGTGAGCTGCACTGGCTACCTGTCGTCTTCCGGGTGCGCTTCAAGGTGTTAATTACCATCTTCAAAGCGCTCCATGGCTCGGGACCTAGCTACCTGCGGGATCGGATCCTGCCCCATACATCCTCACGGCCGATTCGCTCCCACAGAGAGGGACTTCTCCGGGTGCCGTCCACTAGACTTTGTCAGCGGGCGACGCCCAGGGGAAGGGCCTTCTCTGTGGTGGGCCCAGCCCTCTGGAATGACCTTCCCCCCGATATCAGGACAACCACGGACCTCCGCTCCTTCCGCTTAAAATTAAAGACGCACTTTTTTCGTCTGGCCGGCTTTGGGTAGTCTCTTTTTAGGTTAGGGTTTTTTAGGGGTAATTTTTAGTTTAGTTTATGGGTTTTAGCGCAGGATCTATTTAATCTATTTTTAACTCTGTATTTTGTATTTGTTTGTGGTTTATTTGTATTTTTAATTGCCTGTGCCCCGCCTCGAGTCCCCTTGGGGAGAGAGAGCGGGATATAAATTAAATTATTATTATTATTATTATTATTATTATTATTATTATTATTATTATTATTATTATTATTATTATTATTATTATTATTATTATTATTATTATTATTATTATTATTATTATTATTATTATTATTATTATTATTATTATTATTATTATTATAGTGACAAGAGCAGACCAAAATAACAAAATAACAGAATTGGAAAGGACCTTGGAGGTCTTTTAGTCCAGTTCAAGCAGGAGATCCTCTACTATTTCAGACAAATGGTTGTTCAATCAGACAAATGGTTGTTCAATTTCTTCTTAAAAATTTCCAGTGGTGGAGCATTCACAACTTCTGGAGGTAAGATGTTCCACTGATTAATTGTTCTCACCATCAGGAAATTCATTGTTAGTTCTAGAGTGCTTCTCTCCTTGATGAGTTTCCATCCATGGCTTCTTGTCCTGCCCTCAGGTGCTTTGGAGAACAGGTTGACCCTCTCCCCTCTTCTCTGTGGCAGCCCCTCAAATATTGGAAGACTGCTATCATATCACCCTTAGTCCTTTTTACTGGATTAGCTGTAACCAATTCTTGAAACTGTTCTTCATATGTTTTAGTCTCCAGGCTCTTAAGGAGTAGAATCATAAGGATTACAATAACCAATTTTGACACAATGAGCGCTTCGGAAAACAATGAGCAAGCCACAAGGCGATGCATAAAATTGATACAAGGAATGGCCAAGAGCAACTGACAATTATTGTTTGTATCCAGGATCAGTTACAGATGTTTGGACAAAGGCCTCCAAGAAACTTAGTATTTTGGACAATGCCAAGGAAATGTCACGACAAATAAAATAAACTCATCCGGACTCAATTGATAATGAACTGTCTTTCTAATTACAGACAAAATGGATCATTATTTCCACATCCACATTTCTACTGTTGGTTATAATGCATTGTAGTTCAATTGTACTTACCCTCTCAAAGGTCCATGTTGGTGAATTCAAGATCTTTGGGCTGGCCCACTCAAACATTTGCTACATATGTTCATTCGCAGTGCTTAAATCATATGTGCAACGGAAGAATAAGGCTTCCTTCTAAAAATAAAATAAAATAAAATAATATAAATCTACATTGACGTTTTGTTAAAATATTCATGGCTGGGAGAGACAAGGGAACAAGGTCAGCCAATGAATAGGCATAGCAACTAAAGTCAGCCAATGGGAGCTTAAGCAGATCTGAGTCTGTGCCGAGAATTGAAACAGAAACGTAAGCAGTCTGCTGCTCTGAGAAGGAAACTAGCTATCTGTCTGAGCTTGTCTGCTGAAAATGAAACTAACTGCTTGTATTTGCCTGTAACTCTCCTGCTTTGTGTTTACTTGGGAGAACCACCTGTTGGCATTGTACATTTATTCATCTATTCCAGTGGTAGTCAACCTGATCCCTACTGCCCACTAGTGAGAGTTCCAGCTTTCATGGTGGGCGGTAGGGTTTTTGTCCGATACTGAAGCACTTTCCTTTTTTTAATTTAATTGACTTCCCTACTTTATAAATCACCATTACTGTGGAACCGGTGGGCGGTTAGCAGGGGTGGCTTTCAAAATTTTTGGAACAGGTTCTGTGGCTTGCTGGCCATGTGACCGGGTGGGAGTGCCTTTCTGGCCATGTGACCGGGTGGGAGTGGCTTGCCGGCCATGCGACCGGGTGGGAGTGACCAATTTGGAAAATGTGAAACTCACTTAACAATGGTCTTGGTTAGCAACCAAACTTTTGGGCTTAATTGTGGTCATAAGTTCTCTCTCTCTCTCTTTCTTTTTCTTTCTTTCCTTCTGTCTTTCTTTCTCTCTTTCTCTGTCTCTCTTTCTTTCTCTGTCTCTTTCTTTCCTTCCCTCTTTCTTTCTCTCTCTTTATTTCTTTCTCTTTCTCTCTTTCTTTCTTTCTTTCTTTCTTTCTCTTTCCCTCTTTCTCTCTCTTTCTTTCTCTCTCATTTTTTCTTTCTTTCCCTCTTTCTCTCTCTCTTTATTTCTTTCTCTTTCTTTCTTTCCCTCTTTCTCTCTCCCTCTCTTTCTCTCTCTCTCTTTCTGTCTCTTTCTTTCTTTCCCTCTCTCTCTTTCTTTTTTTCTCTTTCTTTCCTTTGTCTCTTTCTTTCTCTTTTTCTCTGTCTGTCTTTTTTTCTCTCTCTCCCACTTTCTTTTTCTTTCTTTCTCTTTCTCTTTCTCTCTTTCTTTCTCTTTCTTTCTTTTTCTTTTTCTTTCTCTTTCTTTCCCTCTTTCCCCCTCTCTTTTCCTATTTCTCTTTCTCTCTCTCTCTTTCTTTCTTTCCCTCTTTCTCTCTCTCTCTCTTTCTTTCTCTCTCTCTTTCTCTTTCTCTCTTTCTGTCGCTTTTCTTTCTCTCTTTCTCTCTCTCTCTTTTCTCTTTCTTTCCTTTCTGTCTCTCTTTCTTTTTTCTCTCTTTCTCTCTCTCTGTCTGTCTTTCTTTCTCTCTTTCTTTTTCTCTCTCCCACCTTCTTTTTTTCTTTCTCTCTCTCTGTCTCTCTCTCCTTTGTTTGCCCATCTGTCACTCTGTGTGTGTGTGTGTCTGTCTGTCTGTCTGTCTCACATTCAGGCACTTAAATCACTCATTTTGTGTCTCTGTCTATCTTTCTCTCCCTCCCTCCCACTCTCTGTCTCTGTGTGTGTCTGTCACTCTCTGGTTCCCCCCTCCCTCCCTGTCTCTCTCTGTGTCTGTGCCTCTGTCTGTCTGTCGTCGTCCCCACCCCGCCCCCACCTCCGCGGAGCCTCCTCAGCCCGGGTCACTTGCCTTAGCCTGCCCCAGCTGCCCGGCCGCCCGCCGTGCTTGGTCGCTCGCTCTCTCGCTCAGGCTCCTTCCAGGAGCTGAGAAGCCTCCGTGTGTGTGTGTGTGAGGAACGGCAGCCCCTGGAAACGATGAGTGGCCAGCATGCCGGCTGTGGAGGGAGGGAGGGGGAGGGAGGAAGGGAATCGCGCGCTCTGCCCAGGAGGCTGCCCCCTCCTCCTTCTCTCTGCAGCGCGGCAGCAGCAGCAGGGGCTGGGGCGGCGCATCGCTGAGGGAAAAAGAAGACAACACAGCCGCCTTGCTTGCTTTCCTGCCTGCCCGCCCAGCTGAGGGATCAGCAGTTAGCAGCGGTGGTTAGCCCCCCCCCCGGCGTCCAGCGATTTTAGTGTTGGCTGGGCGGCGGGGGGGGGTGAGGACGAACGCGGAGGACTTACTTCCGGGTCCACGGTCGAAAGGGAACGCTCGGGATCGGGAAATTTGACGAAAGGGCTCACGCGATCCCGGGCGAACCCTTAGAAACCCACCCCTGGCGGTTAGAAAACTTTACTACTAACAGAGATACAAAAGTGGATGGTAGGTATAAAAAGGTTGACTACCCCTGATCTATTCTGTTAAGTTAATGAATCCAGCTGAATGCGTTATCTGTGTGTGCTTTCTGGATTTCAGTTTATGCAACAAACTCTGACATGTTTTCCTTCTCTTAGATCCAAAGAGAAGACACTGTCCTTCGACATACACAATGGACTCATGTGCCATCATGTTGCATCTCCGTAAAGTAGTGGCACTTATTCCTAAGGTCATCTGGCCTTAAAATATAAAGGAATAAATGCATGGAAGCTCAGAACATTGGTTATTTGCAGGTGAGCACAGCATCCTTCTAAATGTCAGCTTCAGGAAATAATTGTCCAGGCAGTGATGTATCATTAGTGCCTATACCATTATCAGTGAGGTATAGAGCCAGTTTGGTGTAGTGGTTAAGGCACCAGGCTAGAAAGCAGGAGATGGTGAGTTCTAGTACTACCTCAGGCATGAAAACCAGCTGGGTGACTTTGGGCCAATCACTAGGAGATGGCGTGTTCTAGTCCCAACTGTCAGGACTGCCTCTAATGATGACCCAGAAAGGATCCACTCAAATCCATTTTAGAGATTTGAGAGTACTTTAACTGGTTACGAAAAAGATTGCAGCAAAGGTAAAGCAAGGTCTGAGATAGCCACAAAGAAGAGGGAGTCAAACTATTCTCCAAGGCACCTGGGGGCAGGACAAGAAGCAATGGGTGGAAACTAACCAAGGAGAAAAGGAACTTAGAACTAAGGAGAAATTTCTTGACAGTTAGAACAATTAACCAGTGGAACAGCTTGCCTCCAGAAGTTGTGAATGCCCCAACCCTGGAAGTCTTTAAGAAGATGTTAGATAGCCATTTGTCTGAAATGGTATAGGGTTCCTGCCCAGACCTACAAGGTCCCTTCCAACTCTGCTATTGTATTGTATTGTATTGTATTGTATATTCGTGCGCGAAAGCATACATATCAATAAACGACCAACCCCCTTTCCCCCCCAACCCCCCAAACCACTGTCCAATGTAAAACCCCTTTAGTTGTCATGTGGGTTGCATCTTCAGGAGCATCATCAGAATGGCATGCAAGACCGTTGACCTTGACCACTGCGCGGTACTAGTTCCTGGAATGTGAAGTAGATGGCGAGACCATTCTCCCCTCTCCAAATCAATACAATACAATACAATAGCAGAGTTGGAAGGGACCTTGTAGGTCTTCTAGTCCAACCCCCTGCGTGGGCAGGAACCTTATACCATTTCAGACAAATGTCTATATAACATCTTCTTAAAGACTTCCAGGGTTGGGGCATTCACAACTTCTGGAGGCAAGCTGTTCCAGAGGTTAATTGTTCTAAATGTCAGGAAATTTCTCCTTAGTTCTAAGTTGCTTCTCTCCTTGATTAGTTTCCACCCCTTGTCCTGCCTCCAGGTGCCTTGGAGAATAGTTTGACTCCCTCTTCTTTGTGGCACCCTCTGAGATATCGGAACACTGCTATCATGTCTCCCCTGGTCCTTCTCTTCATCAAACTAGACACACCCAGTTCCTGCAACAGTTCTTCATATGTTTTAGTCTCCAGTCCCCTAATCATCTTGGTTGCTCTTCTCTGCACTCTTTCCAGAGTCTCCGCGTCTTTTCTATATCGTGGCGACCAAAACTGTATGCGGTATTCCAAGTGTGGCCTTACCAAGGCACTATACAGTGGCATTAACACTTCACGTGATCTAGATTCTATCCCTCTGTTTATGCAGCCTAGAACTGTGTTGGCTTTTTTGGCAGCTGCTGCACACTGCTGGCTTGTATTTAAATGGTTGTCCACTAGGATTCCAAGATCCCTCTCACAGTTGCTACTATTGAACAAGGTACCACCTATACTGTACCTGTGCATTTTGTTTTTCTTGCCTAAATGTAGAACCTTACTTTTCACCTCCTGCACTAATCACTTCCTGCACTAATACAGTCCCACTCCCAAATACCATAGCCCCTCCCTCCCCATTTCAATGGCAGCCGAAGCAAGCAACAAAGTGGACAAACTGGCACAAAAGCCCATTTATCAGCAAGTTTAGAAGACACGGCTGTGCCACATGTACACTTACACACATGGAAAAATGGGTGGTAAAAGTGGAGTTTAGGGCTAAGACTCAAGAAATTTACTTACGTACTTACGTACTTATTCATTTTGTTGGTTGGTTGGTTGGTGGGTGGGTGGTTGGTTCCTTTGAGTCATTATCAACTCCTGATAACTGCCTGCACAATCCAATGCCACTGAGAGACCCAGCAGCTTGTTGGAGGTCATGCAGGTGCATGCACAATTGGCCGGTTGCTTTAAAAACAGGTATGAAACGTGGATGGGCAGGTGGACCAAATGAGCTACTATACCGATACTGTGACTGTTGCTCCAGGCTACTACCAGTACAGCTGTACCAGGCCGTACTGGTCAGAACCTACCACTGACAGCACGCCAGGCTGTCTTGTCCTCCACAGTTCCATGGAATTTGCCAAATTTCACGCTCATTGCATCAATGATGTTATCAAACCATTTCATCCTCTGCTGTCCCCTTCTCCTTTTGTCTTTCATCTTTCTCAACTTCAGGGTCTTTTCCAAGGAATAATCACTTTTCATTTGGTGGCTAGTGTTTGAGCTTCAGCTTCTGTATCTGTCCTTCCAAAGAACGGTCAGAGTTGATTTCTTTTAGGATTGACTGATTGGATCTCCTTGCAGTCCAAGGAACTCTCACAAGTCTTCTCCAACTCCATGATTCGAAAGCATCAATTCTTCAGTGCTCAGCCTTACCATCTACCTTTTGCCTTCTATCTTTCCCAACATCAGGGTCTTCTCCGAGGAGTCCTCTCTTCTCATTTGGTGGCCAAAGTATTTTAGCTTCAGCTTCAGCATTTGCCCTTCCAAAGAACAGTAAGGGTTGATTTCCTTGTGACCTTCCTAGGGGACCACTATTTTCCTCCAAGTTCCTGGGAGTATCTGGTTGTCCATTGTGTAATACAGTGGGGTGACTAGATCCATCCATTTTTTTAGATGTTCTCCTGCCCTCACAAGTTACTCATGTAACGCCACCAAAGATTCCCAGGAGGTCAGAAGAAGTCATTGCCTACAGAGACACTTCTGTGATATGTGGAAGGGATGAATGTCTTTATCATAATAATCCAGAATTAGCCCAGGTCTTATCTGTAGATCACAGAAAAAGAAGTTCTTCCCATGCACTAATTAATTAAGCAGCTGGAAAGAGGAGGTTGTGAAAAAGGTGAACGCAATGAGATAGCATCAATGATGCTAGCCAACCATTTCATCCTCTGCTGGTCCCCTTCTCCTTTAATAATAATAATAATAATAATTTATTAAACTTGTTGACCGCTCCCTCTCCCCGAAGGGACTCGGAGCGGTGCACAGGGCTAATAAAACAATAAATACATATATATAGTTAAAAAACAAATTAAATATTTCCCTGCGCTAAAAATCCAATTAAAAACTAAAATCCCCATCTAAAATTTCTAGCAGCCCCATTGAAGAGAGACTACCCTAGGCCGGCCAAGCAGAACAGATATGTTTTTAGTTTTAGACGGAAGGAGCGGAGGTCCGTGGTAGTTCTAATGTCGGGGGGAAGGTCGTTCCAGAGGGCTGGGCCCGCCACAGAGAGAGCCCTTCCCCTGGGCGTCGCCCGCTGACAAAGTCTAGTGGACGGCACCCGGAGAAGTCCCTCTCTGTGGGAGCGAATCGGCCATGTGGATATGTGCGGCAGGATCCGATCCTGCAAATAGCTAGGTCCCGAGCCATGGAGCGCTTTAAAGATGATGACTAGAACCTTGAAGTGCACCCGGAAGACGACAGGCAGCCAGTGCAGCTCGCGCAAGAGCGGTGTTACGTGGGTACACCTTGTGGTTCCCATAATTGCTCGCGCGGCTGCATTCTGGACTAGCTGAAGTCTCCGAGTGCACCTCAAGGGGAGCCCCATGTAGAGAGAGTTACAATAGTCCAGTCGGGATGTCACAAGAGCATGAGTGACTGTGCGAAGGGCGTCCCGATCCAATAGGGGGCGCAACTGGCGAACCAGGCGAACCTGGTAAAACGCCCTCCTGGCCACGGCTGTCACTTGATCTTCCATGGACAGCCGGGCATCCCATCTTCCATCTTTCCCAACATCAGGATCTTCTCCAAGGAGTCTTCTCTTCTCATTTGATGGCCAAAACGTTTGACCTTCAGCTTCAGGATCTGTCCTTCCAAAGAAGAATCAGGGTTGATTTTCTTCAGGAGGTCCGGAATTCCAGAAGACCCATTTTCCATGTGGTTCCACTCAATCTTCTCTTTGTTCACACGTCTACTATCAGCGGTTGTCTCCTTCCCACCCCAGCGTTCTCATTTCTTAGGTGAGCGAGATGCTAATCAACCAGCTTGAGACCACGGAAGCTGATGCAAATAATCAAATCCAAATTTGTCCAGAGGGAAACACACTCAACTTTGAAGTAGGAGAGAGGAAATTGTCACGTCGAAGCCATCGGAGACAGCCTTCCTGTAACAACGAAAACCCTGGGGAGATGGTAGCTGATTTCTTCCATGTCTGCTTGGCATCTCAGTGACAGGGCAAATGTAATTAGAAGGAACCAAATGCGAACAATGCCATTTCCTTACTTTTATAAACCAGACAGGATTTTTTTTTTTTTAAAGAAAGAAGCACACCACATTTTATTTAAATTAGAAAGGAGCTTCGTGAGCCAACACAGCATGCTAAAAGGTAACTTGTTCCCCCCTCTGGGGACAACTTTACACAAAATTCAGATCAGTCTCCCAGGAAGAAAGAAATCAGATGCAGGCATTGGGATCCAGATGTTTGCACTGGGGGGGGGGGGGGAAAGCAGGAGCTGGGGTAAAAAAAAATCACAGATTTGGTTTGACAGCGATTTTGTTGACAGAGTAACAAGGATTTCCAATGAACCAAACTTATTGTCTCTAATTGAAAAGGTATTTCTAGACTCAACCATCCTAGGAACTTTTAATCTTGCCTCTAACTTGGAGGGAAGGTCTTTGTCTTTCCTTTAGCGACTAGAATAACAGAATAACACAGAGTTGGAAGGGACCTCGGAGGTCTTCTAGTCCAACCCCCTGCTCAAGGAGGAGACACAGGAGATAACATTTCAGACAAATGGTTTGTCCAATCTCTTATTGAAAGACTCTAGTGTTGGAGCACCCACAACTTCTGGAGGTAAGTTCTTCCACTCATTAATTGTTCTCACTGCCAGGAAATTTATCTTAGTTCTAGGTTGCTTCTCTCCTTGATGAGTTTCCACCCATTGCTTCTTGTCCTGCCTTCACATGCATAAAACGTAACAGAATAACAAGAGTTGGAAGGGACCTTGGAGGTCTTCTAGTCCAAACCCCTGCTCAAGCAGGAAACCCTATACTATTCCAGACACATGGTTTTCCAATCTCTTAAAAACCACCAGTGTTGGAGTACCCACAACTTTGAGAGATAAGTTCTTCCACTGATTAAATTGTTCTCACTGTCAGGAAATTTCTCCTCAGTTCTAGGTTGCTTCTGTCCTTGATTGGTTTCCATCCATTGTTTCTTATATTGTCTTCAGGTGCTTTGGACAAATATTGGAAGACTGCACCTGAAGGCAGGACAAAAAGCAATGGATGGAAACTATCCAAGGAGAAAACCAATGTAGATCTTCTTTTTATCAACAGCCGCATGAAAAAGTCATGCTGAGTTTTGTCCAAAGGAGTCCCTTAGATTTTTGAAGCCATGATGTTCTCCTTCTGCCTGCACCTCATTTGCCTTCAATCTTTCCCTGGAGGATTGAGTGGTAAGTTGAGTTTTTCCAGGTGTCACATCAGATGTCCGAAATATTCTTACTTTCACTTTGTTGATGGTTTTGATGATTTCCCTTGGCTTTCCCAGGCGGCTTATCCCCTCCTCATTTCTGATTTTGTCAACCCAGCTTATATGTAACAGCCACCTGAAAATCAACATTTCAAATGCTTCTAGTTCCTTCAAGTGGCTTTCTGTCAGAGACCAACTCTCCACTCCGTAGAACAGGATAGAAAAGAGATATCAATGGGGTTTTTTATTATTACTCTACCATTTCAACTGACAATTTTTTTTATTAGAGAGGAGCTTTTTTTTCATGTACTTTTTGATGATCATCTCCTCTGTAACCATTCCATTTGGCTCATTCCTCATGCCTTTATTCATAAACCATTTGGGGGAATTCATTACATTAATTTTCAGAACTAAAAATCACCATTTTTCACTCCAGTTTCTTATCTCCAATGTGTAGATCCGTTAATGCTATTACCGTGCAATTAACCGATCTCAGGGAATTGTTAGCATTATTGATTGATTGATTTTACCAATGAACTAATTTATAACCTTGATGGCTTATTATATTTTGCACCTTAAAATGCCTTGGGGGTGGAGTTTGTGGGAAGCTTAGAAATAAAGGTGAACTAAAAAAAAAGCATAGGTTAAAAAGATTAACTCACAACCCAACCCCACATGTACTATAAGACAAAAAAAAAATCTGGGTAAACTTCCAGATTGCAATACAATACAATAGCAGAGTTGGAAGGGACCTTGGAGGTCTTCTAGTCCAACCCCCTGCCTAGGCATGAAGCCCTATACTGTTTCAGACAAATGGCTATCCAACATCTTCTTAAAGACTTGCAGTGTTGGGGCATTCACAACTTCTGGAGACAAGCTGTTCCATTGTGATTCTTTGTTCTCACCATCAGGAAATAGTTCCTTAGTTCTAAGATGCTTCTCTTTTTGATTAATTTCCATCTGTTCTTTCCTGTTCTGTCTTCAGGTACCTTGGAGAATAGTTTGACTCCCTCTTCTTTGTGGCAACCTCTGAGATATTGGAACACTGCTACCATGCTCCCCTAGTCCTTCTTTTCATTAAACTAGACCTACCCAGTTCCTGCAACCGTTCCTCATATGTTTTAGTCTCCAGTCCCCTAATCATCTTTGTTGCTCTTCTCTGCACTCTTTCTAGAGTCTCCACATCTTTTCTACATCGTGGCGACCAAAACTGAATGCCGTATTTCAAGTGTGGCCTTCCCAAGGCCTTATAAAGTGGTATTAACCCTTCACGTGATCTTGATTCTATCCCTCTGTTTATGCAGCCTAGAATTGTGTTGGTTTTTTGACAGCTGCTGCACACGGCTGGCTCCTATTTAAATGGTTGTCCATTACTAAATGGTTGTCCATTACATTAGTTACAAAAGTAATCTAAAGCGATTGTTTTTTGTAAGCCGGCGAGAGTCACTAGGTGTGAGTTGGGAGGCTATAGAAATCTATTTAACAAATGAAATGAAATCAAAGAAACCAATGGTGACATTCAAAATGTTTCCCTGCCAGTTCTGTGGGCATGGCTTGGTGGGTGTGACTTGGTGGTCATGTGACTGGGCGGGCATGGATTGGTAGTCCTGTGTCACACACAATGCAAAAGCAGCTGGACTTCACACAGAACGGCCCCTGCAACAAGTAGGAACCTTGCAAAAGTCACAGAGAGCTCAAAAACCTATCACACTTTACACAAAAATAACACAAAAGCTGCACAGCTGACTCACACACAATGTAAAAGCAGCAAAATGGCCCCTACAACAAGCAGGAACCTCACAGGGTGGGGGGGGGGAGAGAGATAGAAGGAAGGAGGGAAGGAAGGCATGGGATTATTCTGAAACACCGATGAGAAAGTTGCAAAGATAGGAGAGTGAAAAGGCTGGAGAGGCGTCATCCAAAGGGGTGCTGTTTTGTTTTTTTCTCCTGATAAAACCGAGGCCAAATAGTAATTTCCATTTATATATTTCTCCGTTGCCATCACCTTCCTTTAAATGCCATCTTTTTCTCCAAGGAAGCCGTAAAATATAAATTCACCCTCCGATACTGGAAGAAGCCCCCAATTAAACAATGCACCTCCATGGTGAAGTTTGGTACTGTATTTCTTGCATCAGTGGTGGGTTTCAAATTTTTTAGAACCTACTCTGTAGGTGTGGCCTATTTTGTGGGCGTGGCTTGGCAGTCATGCGACAGGGTGGGAGTGGCCACCTTTTAAAATGTGGTGAAACTCATTTAACAACAGCTCTTGCTGTTTAACTCATTTAACAACAGCTCTTGCAACCAAAATTTTGGACTCAATTGTGATGATAAAGTCTTTCTTTCTTTCTTTCTTTCTTTCTTTCTTTCTTTCTTTCTTTCTTTCTTTCTTTCTTTCTTTCTTTCTTTCTTTCTTTCTTTCTTTCTTTCCTTCCTTCCTTCCTTCCTTCCTTTCCTTTCCTTCCCGTTGGGTCACTGGCAGCGGTGGGCCAGATTTACTTCCAGGTACGCCGGTGGAACCCCCTCTCACCGGTTCTCTAAATTTCACCAACCGGTTCTCACGAATAGGTGCGAGCCTGCAGAAACCCACCACTGTCTTGCATGCATCCTAACATCCAAAACCTGTCACATCTCCCTTCATGGAGAAAAGAGGGAGAGGGGGGAACACACACACACACACACGCACACACACACACACGCACAGCCATCGTGCGTGACAGGCATCTGGGGACAGTATATTAAACTCGGATGCCGTTCAATAAAAAGACATCAAGGGAGATGAAACCTTTACAATTCCCTGGCATTTTTTTTTTTTGCCCCTGGATGAGGTTTCCATGGGGGGGGGGGAAAGAGGAGGAGAAAAAGGGGGGAAAGAATGAATGAATGAGCCGGGGGTCACCGTTGAACAGGCTGAAATGTTTCATCAAGCAGGTCTTCTGAAGATCTCAAAAGACAATTTTTTTTTCATTTCACGTTGTTTTCACTTGGAAAAAAAATGTGCCAATGAGATTGCTGTTTCCTCTCTCCCTCCTCCTCCTCCCTTTCCCTCCCTCTCCCTCTCCCCTTTTCGTTTCCCTTCCCTTCCCCTCATTTCAACTTCTCCTTCCCCCTTCCATCTCTCCCTTCCTTCTTCTTCTCTTTCTCCTCCTTTCTCCTTTCCCTTCTTTCCCTTTCCCCCTCCCCTCCTTCTCCCCGTCTCCCTCCTTCCAATCTTTCTCCCTCTTCTCCTCCTCCTCCTCCTCCTCTCTTTCCCTCTTCCTCCCTCCCCCCTTCTCCTTTCCCTTTCCCTTCCCTTTCCCCCTCTCCTCCTTCTCCCCCTCTCCCTCCCTCCAATCTTTCTCCCTCTTCTCCTTCTTCTCCTCTTCCCTCTTCCTCCTCCCCTTCTTCTTTCCCTCCCCCTTCTCTTTCCCCATCCCCTCCTTCTCCCCCTCTCCCTCCCTCCAATCTTTCTCCCTCTTCTCCTTCTTCTCCTCCTCTCTTCCTCCCTCCCTCTTCTCCTTTCCCTTCCCCTTCCCTTTCCCCCTCCCCTCCTTCTCCCCCTCTCCCTCCCTCCAATCTTTCTCCCTCTTCTCCTCCTTCTCTTTCCCTCTTCCTCCCTCCTCCCTTCTCCTTTCCCTTCCCCTTTCCTTTCCCCCTCCCCTCCTTCTCCCGCTCCGTCCAATCTTTCTCCCTCTTCTCTTTCTCCTCCTCCTCTCTTTCCCTCTTCCTCCCTCTCCCCTTCTCCTTCCCCTTCCCTTTCCCCCTCCCCTCCTTCTCCCCCTCCCTCCCTCCAATCTTTCTCCCTCTTCTCCTTCTCCTCCTCCTCTCTTTCCCTCTTCCTCCCTCCCCTTCTCCTTTCCCTTTCCCTTCCCTTTCCCCCTCCCCTCCTTCTCCCCCTCTCCCTCCCTCCAATCTTTCTCCCTCTTCTCCTCCTCCTCCTCCTCTCTTCCTCCCTCCCCCTTCTCCTTTCCCTTCCCCTTCCCTTTCCCCCTCTCCTCCTTCTCCCCCTCTCCCTCCCTCCCATCTTTCTCCCTCTTCTCCTTCTTCTCCTCTTCCCTCTTCCTCCCTCCTCCCTTCTCCTTCCCCTTCCCCTTCCCTTTCCTCTCCCCTCCTTCTCCCCTCTCCCTCCCTCCCTCCAATCTTTCTTCCTCTTCTCCTTCTTCTCCTCCTCTCTTTCCCTCTTCCTCCCTCTCCCCTTCTCCTTTCCCTTTCCCCCTCCCCCTTCCCTCCCCCTCCCCCTCTCACTGCTCCTCCTCCTCCTTCCCTTTCCTCTTCCCCACCTCCTTCCCCTCTCCCTCCCATCCTTCTCCTCCTCCTCGTAAATAAAGCTTTGTATCTTATTTAACTGTTCCTCTTCTGTCTGCAGGGTTCAACATCCCCTGAAAAAGCTCTTGATGCCAAATTCATTATTATAAAAAAAAAAAAAAACTTGCCAGACACACAAAATCTGTCTTTTAAAGCGGGTTAGCTGGTGAAACTGGAGAGTGCAGAAACTGTGAATTGATGAAAACACACACAAACACACACACACACACACACACACATTTATACCTCTGGAGTCACTTAAGCATCTGAGCAGTGACAGAAGAGACAACTCTTATTTTTCCCCTATATATACAGTAGAGAAAGAAGAGCAAAGATTGAATTATTTTGAAAGTCCCTCCTTCCCTTTCTCTTTTCCTTTCCCCTTCTCCTTGCCCTTCTCTTCTCCATCTCCATCTCCAACCTCTTCCTCTTCTCCTTCTTCTTCTTCTTCTCCTTCTCCTTCCCCTCCCCCTCCTTCTCCTTCCCCATCTCCATCATCTTCATTCTCTTCCCAATCCTTTCCCCTTCTCTACCGCTGGATTCTAAAGCAAAAAGGATCTGTTGCATGTTCTCTTCCTTCTATAAATCATCCTCCTGTCTTCCACCTGGCAGTTGACACAATCTGAAAGAAGGTTAAAAGACAGAATAAAATGGAATTTTCAAGTGAATACAATCTCTTTATTAATACTTGCTTCTTAAGGGCTCATCGGGAGATAATCGACATTGTCAATGTTTCGTGTCTTCTCCGTGCTTCAAGATCGTTCCAGTCCCATCATGCTTCACTGCAACCTTAGAAAATATGTACAATTAAGTTCTGTAGGTTTCCCCCAGAATACAATGGAATTTGTTGGTTCAGATGAACACAATGCCTGATGTACGAGAGAGTTTTCTTTCCTCGAAATAAATTAATAAATGCATGCATGCATGCATATCTATATTTGTACATACATGCATACATATAGCACAAGAGAAGCAAGCACTCCGGAAGAACATTTCATGCTCGTATAGGCCTTACTAGCCACCTGCAGACACATCGTGGACAGCCAGCAGCCTGTTAGATGTCAAGATTCTCTTTGACATTTGAATTTGAATTTATTGAATTTCTAAACCGGCCCCTCTCCCCGAAGGGACTCGGGGCGGTGTACAGGAAATTAAGAACATCTAAAACATAACACTATATACATGTTTAAAACCAAATTAAATAGATAAGCCCTGTACTAAAATTTTGTAAAAAACATTAAAACTATTTCCCATTAAAACCCGATTAAAACAATTTAAACTTCAGACTGGGGCGAGGAGCATTTTTTTTATTTCTTTTATTTTATTCAAATTTATACCCCGCACCTTCTCCAAAAAGGACCCAGGGCGGCGCACAGGAAATTTAAAAAACATAACAAATATAACAAAACTACAAAATTTTAAAAAGCAATTAAATCATACCCTGTGCTAAAATAGTATAAAATCCCCCAAATTAAAATCTATCTAAAAACAGTCAAAACGGGAGGTTTGTTGGAAGAGGTGCGTCTTAAGACGCTGGCGGAAGAGGCGGAGGTCTGAGATGGTATGTAGTTCGGGGGGTAAGTCGTTCCAGAGGGTAGGGGCCGCCACAGAGAAGGTCCTTCCCCTGGGTGACGCCAACTGGCATTGCCCGGCCGATGGCACCCTGAGAAGGCCCTCTCTGTGGGAGCGGATTGGACGAAAGGGTGTATGGGGCAGGAGGCAGTCTCGCATATAACTAGGCCCCGAGCCATGGAGCGCTTTGAAGATGGTCGTCAAAACCTTGAAGCGCACCCGAAAGGCCACAGGCAGCCAGTGCAGCTCGCGCAGGATCAGTGTTATGTGGGAGCATCTAGTGGTTCCCATAATCACCCGCGCGGCCGCATTCTGGACTAGCTGTAGCTTTCGAGTGCACCTCAAGGGAAGCCCCATGTAGAGAGTGTTACAGTAGTCAAGTCGGGATGTCACGAGTGCCTTAGTGACTGTGCGAAGGGCAGCCCGGTCCAGTAAGGGCATGAATTAGGAAGAGCATGAATTAGGCCAGGCCGGCGTGATGGAAAAAATGGGTCTTTAATTTTTGGCGGAAGGAGCGGAGGTCCGTGGTAGTTCTAATTTCAGAGGATAGGTCGTTCCAAACTCCATTGACATCTAACAGACATCATCATCAATGGTCAGAGAGAAGAGAAAGCTAGGGAGTTCCAGAAAAAAAAACCCATCTATTTCTGCTTCATCGACTATGCTAAAGCCTTTGGCTGTGTGGATCACAACAAATTGTGGCAACTTCTTAAAGAGATGGGAGTACCAGACCACCTTATTTGTCTCTTGAGAAACCTAGATGTGGGTCAAGAAGCAACAGTGAGAAGTGGACATGGAACCACTGATTGGTTCAAAATTGGGAAAGGATGCCCAACAAGGCTGTATACTCTTACCCTGCCTATTTAATATATATGCCGAGCACATCATGAGAAAGGCTGGGCTAGATGATTCAAAAGTTGGAATTAAGATTGCCGGGAGAAATATCAACTATCTCAGATATGCAGATGATTCCACTCTAACGGCACAAAGTGAAGAGGAACTAAAGAGCCTCTTGATGCGGGTGAAGGAGGAGAGTACAAAAGTTGGATTGAAACTCAACAGTAAGAAAACTAAGATCATGGCATCCAGCCCACTCAATTCCTGGCAAATAGATGGGGAAGAAATGGAGGAAGTGACAGATTTTATTTTCCTGGGCTCCAAGATCACCGCAGATGGGAACTGCAGCCAAGAAATTAAAAGAGGCTTGCTCCTGGGGAGGAAAGCTATGGCAAATCTAGACAGCATAGAATGGAGGCCTTTGAACTCTGGTGCTGGAGAAGAAGACTGCATTGAGTCCCTTGGACTGCAAGGCCATCCAACCGGTCAGTCCTAGAGGAGATCAACCCTGACTGCATTTTAGAAGGCCAGATCCTGAAGAAGAAACTCAAAGACTTTGGCCACCTGATGAGAAAGAAGGACTTCCTGGAGAAGAGCCTCATGTTGGGAACGATGGAGGGCAAGAGAAGAAGGGGACGACAGAGACTGAGGTGGCTGGATGGAGTCGCTGAAGCAGCCGGCGTGAGCTGAAATGGACTCTAGAAGAAGGTAGAGGACAGGAAGGCCTGGAGAAACGTTGTCCATGGGGTTGCGATGGGTCAGACATGACTTTGCAACTAACAACAATAATATCAACTAACCATTTCTATAGACAAATCAATCTAATTGGTAAAACCCAAAATCAAAGTTTCCTTTTTTCCCCCACCTCAAGGACAAAGTCCAGAAAAGGTTTCCAAGAAGAAAAGAATACATATATTCTTTCCTTTGATCCAAATGCTCCATTTAGCCATCTCTGCCATCTTCATCAGCTTCTGTAGCGCTTCATCCATGGTGGGAATTGAAATGCCCTTCCATTTTTGTGCATGGAACAGCCTTATTGCCGTCAACATAGATAAGATCAGAGTTCCGAGTATTCTTTTTCCAATGGTTCTCTATTTCTTGAAGTCAGATGAAAAGCAGCTGTGGATTCTCGCCTTTTCCAAGCAGAATATTATTTTATTCTGCTATATGTGAGCCCGTTCAGGAAAGAAAAAGAGGGAGAAATAAACTTGGTATGGCATGCACGTCTTCCTTCATCTCGCTCAAAGTACAGAGCCATGCAGATTTATTTTTTTAACATTCATCTTCTCCTGCCTTGAAAAACCGATATTTTTTTTAATGAATTAGGAGGGGGGAAAATAATAATCAAGGAGATTCCTTAAAAGTAATATGTTCTGTTAGATGTTGGAGCCTCTGGGTAATATCTGTTCTTTGAGGAGGCAGAGATCCATCGCCAATTTTTCCTTCTGACTCAGAATCTAATTCGGCAGCCTTTGTACATCGGGTATTGCAATATCAACACAGGCAAATGCACACATTTTGTGTGAGCGTGTGTGTGTGTGTTTTTGAGTCAGTGATGACTATGGGCAACTGCCTGGATATGTTCCTGCTGCTTTCTTAGAAAACTTTGGTCTTGTTAGGAAAAAAAAAAGTTTGGTCTCAAAGTTAAGGCGCCAGACTGGAGGCTGGGAGCTCTAGCCAGCATGAAAGCCAACTTAGGCATGAAAGCCAACTGGGTGACTTTGGGCCAATCACCAGGAGATGATGAGTTCTAGTTCCACCTTAGGCATGAAAGTCAGCTGGGTGACTTTGGGCCAATCACCAGGAGATGATGAGTTCTAGTTCCACCTTAGGCATGAAAGCCAGCTGGGTGACTTTGGGCCAATCACCAGGAGATGATGAGTTCTAGTTCCACCTTAGGCATGAAAGCCAGCTGGGTGACTTTGGGCCAATCACCAGGAGATGATGAGTTCTAGTTCCACCTTAGGCATGAAAGCCAGCTGGGTGACTTTGGGCCAATCACCAGGAGATGGTGAGTTCTAGTCCCGCCTTAGACATGAAAGCCAGCTGGGTGACTTTGGGTCAATCACCAGGAGATGGTGAGTTCTAGTTCCACCTTAGGCATGAAAGCCAGCTGGGTGACTTTGGGCCAATCACCAGGAAATGGTGAGTTCTAGTCCCGCCTTAGGCATGAAAGCCAGCTGGGTGACTTTGGGTCAATCACCAGGAGATGGTGAGTTCTAGTCCCACCTTAGGCATGAAAGCCAACTGGGTGACTTTGAACTAATCACCAGGAAATGGTGAGTTCTAGTTCCACCTTAGGCATGAAAGCCAGCTGGGTGACTTTGGGCCAATCACCAGGAAATGGTGAGTTCTAGTCCCACCTTAGGCATGAAAGCCAGCTGGGTGACTTTGAACTAATCACCAGGAAATGGTGAGTTCTAGTTCCACCTTAGGCATGAAAGCCAGCTGGGTGACTTTGGGTCAATCACCAGGAGATTGTGAGTTCTAGTCCCGCCTTAGGCATGAAAGCCAGCTGGGTGACTTTGGCCCAATCACCAGGAAATGGTGAGTTCTAGTTCCACCTTAGGCATGAAAGCCAGCTGGGTGACTTTGGGCCAATCACCAGGAAATGGTGAGTTCTAGTCCCACCTTAGGCATGAAAGCCAGCTGGGTGACTTTGAACTAATCACCAGGAAATGGTGAGTTCTAGTTCCACCTTAGGCATGAAAGCCAGCTGGGTGACTTTGGGTCAATCACCAGGAGATTGTGAGTTCTAGTCCCGCCTTAGGCATGAAAGCCAGCTGGGTGACTTTGGCCCAATCACCAGGAAATGGTGAGTTCTAGTTCCACCTTAGGCATGAAAGCCAGCTGGGTGACTTTGAACTAATCACCAGGAAATGGTGAGTTCTAGTCCCGCCTTAGGCATGAAAGCCAGCTGGGTGACTTTGGGTCAATCACCAGGAGATTGTGAGTTCTAGTCCTGCCTTAGGCATGAAAGCCAGCTGGGTGACTTTGGGTCAATCACCAGGAGATGGTGAGTTCTAGTCCCGCCTTAGACATGAAAGCCAGCTGGGTGACTTTGGCCCAATCACCAGGAAATGGTGAGTTCTAGTTCCACCTTAGGCATGAAAGCCAGCTGGGTGACTTTGAACTAATCACCAGGAGATGATGAGTTCTAGTTCCACCTTAGACATGAAAGCCAGCTGGGTGACTTTGGGCCAATCACCAGGAGATGATGAGTTCTAGTTCCACCTTAGACATGAAAGCCAGCTGGGTGACTTTGGGCCAATCACCAGGAAATGGTGAGTTCTAGTCCCGCCTTAGGCATGAAAGCCAGCTGGGTGACTTTGGGTCAATCACCAGGAGATTGTGGGTTCTAGTTCTCTCCCAGGCCTGAAAGCCAGCTAGGTGACTTTTGGCTAATCACTCTCTTTCAGCCCAATTCACCACAGAGGTGAGTTTGCTGTTGTGGGAAAAATAGGAAGAGGAGGGGGTATTAGGTAAGTTTGCTACTTTGAGTTATTTATTAGAAAAACAATAAAAGCAGGATATAAGTGAAGAACAATTAATCAGTGGAACAGAAGTTGCTTCCAGAAGTTGTGAAAGCTCCAACACTGGATGTTTTTAAGAAGATGTTGGATAACCATTTGTCTGAAGTGGTATAGGGTTTCCTGCCTGAGTAGGGGGTTGGACTAGAAGACCTCCAAGGTCCCTTCCAACTCTGTTATTCTATTCTATTCTATTCTATTCTATTCTATTCTATTCTATTCTATTCTATTCTATTCTATTCTATTCTATTCTATTCTATTCTGTTCTGTTCTGTTCTGTTCCGATCCATTCCATTCCATTCCATCCTGTATATCTATTCTATTCTATTCTATTCTATTATATTCTACAATAGCAGAGTTGGAAGGGACCCTGGAGGTCATCTAATCCAATTCCCTGCCTAGGCAGGAAGCCCTATACTGTTTCAGACAAATGGCTATACAACATCTTCTTGAAGACTTGCAGTGTTGGGGCATTCACAACTTCTGGAGGCAACTTCTGTTCCACTGATTAATTGTTCATACTGTCAGGAAATTTCTCCTCAGTTCTAAGTTGCTTCTCTCCTTGATTAGTTTCCACCCATTGCTTCTTGTTCTGCCCTCATGTGCTTTGGAGAATAGTTTGACTCCCTCTTCTTTGTGGCAACCCCTGAGATATTGGAAGACTGCTATCATGTCTCCCCTAGTCCTTCTTTTCATTAAACTAGACATACCCAGTTCCTGCAACTGTTCTTCATATGTTTTAGCCTCCAGTCTCCTCATCGTCTTTGTTGCTCTTCTCTGCATTCTTTCTAGAGTCTCCACATCTTTTCTACATCGTGGTGACCAAAACTGAATGCCGTATTCCAAGGGTGGCCTTCCCAAGGCCTTATAAAGTGGTATTAATCCTTCACGTGATCTTGATTCTCTCCCTCTGTTGATGCAGCCTAGAACTGTGTTGGCTTTTTTGGCAGCTGCGGCACACAGCTGGCTCCGATTTAAATGGTTGTCCACTAGGACTCCAAGATCCCTTTCACAGTTGCTACTATTGAGCAAGGTGCCACCTATACTGTACCTGTGCATTTCGTTTTTGTTGCCTAAATGTAGAACCTTACTCTTTTCACCATTGAATTTCATTTTATTCGATAGTGCCTTATGTTCAAGTTTGTCAAGATCCTTCTATCCTTCTATATTCTATTCTGTTCTGTTCTGTTCTGTTTTGTTCTACTCTACTCCGTTCCGTTCCATTCCGTTCCTTATTCTATTGTATTCTATCTACAGTGGTCACTGAAAATATACCCCCAAAATTCAGCATAATATGGATGGTGCATGGCCTACTTGACGTGAAACATTGACACCATCCAATCCTGTGTACTGATTCTGCAAATTCAACAGATTTTCATGTTGTATCACCAGAGCTTCTCATAGTAATTCAATGGCTAAGGGAAAGTGACCTACTAATGCTCTTATTCTTGTCTTCAAGTGAAACTAAGTCGGATCATCGCCAAATGCAAATCTTAGATGTCAGAAAATGGGATTTTAGTAAACTCAGAATAATGTTCAAGAAAAGCAATTGTAGCTAAGAATCCATGGCCTGAGAAGCTGAACGGGCTCAGAAGAGTCAGGGTGTCTAAAAGGTGATGCTAAAAATACACACTTTTAGTGTTGTGTTCTCCCCGAGGATCAGAAATGGAGAACAGCCGAAGAAGCTAAGATTGTTACCCCCAAAGGCTTAGTCATGATTTGAAAAGAAAAGGAGGACACAGCCAGGAACAAAACAAAAATCAAGTCACAAAGGAAAAAAAAAACCACACACACAGGTAGCCTGGAATAATAGGACTCTTATTGGGAAGTGAAAATTCAGAACGAGCTGAAATTGTGCAAAAAGATACTAAGAATAACCCAAGCCCCTCTCCCTCTCCCCCCCCTCTCTCTCTGTGTGTGTGTGAACAAACATGACGATACCTACCAGACATCTGGAAACCAGCACTAGCCAACAAACGAGCTCTACCCACCACCGGCCGTTACAATACAAAAGAACAATGAACACACGGATAGCACCAATCAGCACCAATCTACCAATAATGATGCAACTATACAGACAATCAAGCCACTCATAGCAACAGAGCCAGCACTCCACTCCACCCCACCCCAAGATTTATAGAAAAATGGCAGCTCCAAAGCCACAGACGCCAGCCTGAAGATGGCAAGTGAGACCTCGCCGAAACGTTGCCAAGACAATCTCATTCTTACACCGGAAAAGATCCGAATACAACAAAACCAACATTCTGTGTGTATGTATGTATGTATGTATGTATGTATGTATGTATGTATGTATGTGTGTGTGTATATATATCAGGTGTGTATATAATCAGGAGGAGAACCTGGTGGCTTAGTGGCTAAAACATCTGCCTAACATGTAACACAGCCCTTGTTCGAATCCCAGTAAGAGTATGGCTAGCTGATGAGAGCTAATAAGCTCAAAATAGATCTATCCTAGTCTCCCTGACTTATTTATTGATCAGCTCAAAAACGTAACACACATATAAAAAAATTACACAACGGAATTCATGGCTTTCTGTCTAGATGGTCTCTGGTGATGAGCCAAAAGGCAGAAAAGGAAACAGTATGCTTCCTCCCTTAATTGGGGCTTAACAGGGTGTTGTGGAAACAATTATATACACACACACACACACATACTGTTTCCCTGAAAATAAGACCTCTCCAGATACTAAGCCCAATCGGGCTTTTGCGTGCATGTGCTAAAATAAGCCCTCCCCAAAAATACTGCAACACAACCATGATGTGACCACACAAAAGTTGGTACATAAAGTTGGGATTGCTAAAATGCCACCCCGAGAACCCATCCGGGGAAGTCAATAAGCAAGGGCAACAACGGAAAGGAGGAAGGATGAGGAGGGAAAAGAAGAAAGGGCAGAGCAGAGGAACTAAGGGTGGGGAATTAAGAGGAGGAGAGAGGGGAAGGAGGAGGAGAAGGGAGGAGGAGGGGAGGAAAGAGAGGCGAAGAAGAAAGGTGGAAGGAGAGGAGGAAAGAAGAAGGCAGAGAAGGGAGGATGAGAAGAGAGAAGGAGCAAGGTTATTGCAAAATAAGACGTAGGTATAGGGTGGCAAGGAAGTGACCCAAACTGTATTCTATATATTTGTACGACAATAATGATAAAGATGAATGATAAATATATAAATATTAAAAGTAATTAAACGAGTGTGTATTTGTGAATGAATTTGAAAGAGAAAAATAAAAATAAAACTTTCTAAAAAAATAGATCACGTGTAATTTTAGTAGTGCTTTATAAAGCTTTAGTAAGACCACATTTAGAATAATACACCCAGTTTAGGTTTCCACAATATAAAAAAGAAGTTAAGACTTTAGTGGGGAAAAGTGCAGAGAAGAGCAACAAAGGTGATTGGGGGCTGCAGGCCAAACCATACGAAGAACGGTCGCAAGAATTAAGCATGTCCAGCTTAATGACAAGAAGCACTATGGGTGACCTGATAGTAGTGTTCCTGTATCTAAGGGGCTGTCAGACAGAAGAGAGAGTCAAGCTATTCTCCAAAGCACCTGAGGGCAGGACAAGAAGCAATGGGTGGAAACTAATCAAGGAGAGAAGCAACCTAGAACTGAGGAGAAACTTTCTAACAGTGAAGACAATTAACTAGTGGAACAGAGGTTGCCTCCAGAAGTTGTGAATGCTCCATCCCTGGAAGTACAATACAATAGCAGAGTTGGAAGGGACCTTGGAGGTCATCTAGTCCAACTCACTGCCTAGGCAGGAAACCCTATACCATTTCAGACAAATGTCTATCCAACATCTTCGTGAAGACTTGCAATGTTGGGGCATTCACAACTTCTGGAGGCAACTTCTGTTCCACTGATTAATTGTTCTCACTGTCAGGAAATTTCTCCTAAGTTCTAAGTTGCTTCTCTCCTTGATTAGTTTCTTGTCCTGCCCTCAGGGGCTTTGGAGAATAGTTTGACTTCCTCTTCTTTGTGGCACCCTCTGAGATATCGGAACACTGCTATCATGTCTCCCCTAATCCTTCTTTTTACTAAACTAGACATGCCCAGCTCCTGCAGCCGTTCTTCATATGTTTTAGTCTCCAGTCTCCTAATCCTCTTGGTTGCTCTTCTCTGCACTCTTTCTAGAGTCTCCACGTCTTTTCTACATCGTGGTGACCAAAACTGAATGCAGGATTCCAAGTTTGTCTTTAAGAAGAGATTGGACAACCATTTGTCTGAAATGTTACATGTTGCTTGAACAGGGGGTTGAACTAGAAGAGCCCCAAGGTCCCTTCCAACTCTTATCCACCGTGAAAATGCTCATGAGACCATTAAGAAAACATTGTGGGAATTCAAGAAGAGACAATATGAAACTCTTCATTCATGATTTACTTTCCAATCAAATTGGAAGTAGGGGTGGATCCCTGGACAGAAAGAGTTCCATCTGCAGTAGATACCAGCTGGTAGAAAAATCGCTCCTCGCCTGGGACTTAAAAAATAATAATATTGTTAATAATAACTGAGTAGAATCCTCTTTCAAATTGAACACAGAGTGCTTTATCAAGTCAGGAACACTACTGTCAAGAAATTACAACCTCCGAGTTGACATAAATGTTGACAACACCGTTTCCACTGATAGCAATATCACAGCAGATGATTCACCCAGGACAGCCCAAAGAGTGATGACTGAGATGAAATGCTCCCAAATATGAAAAATCCTGGAAAGAAAATTGCATATGACAAGGCTGTTATTGGCTCACCAGTCAGAGGAAGGAATTTGGCCCCTTCTCTACGAGGGACCTGTTCGCCTTTGGAAATAAATAAGCTGCAAGGAAAACATCTTTCTTAAGTTTCCCATCACATTACCCACTCCTCCTTTACTCTTTCATCTCCTCTCTCTCCTCCCTCCCCACCTCTCTCTCCTTTCCCGTCTCCCTCCTCCCTTTCTCTTTCTCCCATCTCTCCTTTTCTCTCTCCTCTCTCTCTTCTCTCTTTCTTTCCCCCCTGTCTCTTTCTCCCATCCCTCTCTCCCCTCTTTCTCTTTCTCTCTCTCCCATCTCTCTCCTCTCTCTTTCTTTTCACTCTTTCTCTTTCTCCCATCTGTCTCCCCTTCTCTTTCTCTTTTTCTCTCTCCTCCCTTCTCCCATCTCTCTCTCTCTCTCCCTCTTCCCATCTTCCTCCTTTCCCTCTCCCCCACTTTCTCCTATCTTTCTCCCCCCCTCTCTTTCTCTTTCTCTCTCCTCTCTCCCTCTCACTCCCCCCTCTCTCTTTCTCTCTCCTCTCCCCCTCTGCTTCTCTCTCTCCTCTCCCATCTCTCTCTCCTCTCTTTCTCTCCTCTCCTATCTCTCTCCTTTCTCTTTCTTTTCCCCACTCTCTCTTTTTCCCATCTCTCTCCTCCTCTCTTTCTCTTTTTCTCTCTCCTCTCCCACCTCTCTATTTCTCTCCCTCCCTCCTCCCATCTTCCTCCTCTCTCCCTCCTCCCTCTCTCTTTCTCTTTCTCTCTCCTTTCCTCTCCCATCTCTCTCCTCTCTTCCTCTCTCCCCTCTCTTCTCCCATCTCTCTCCTCTCTCCCTCTCACTCCCCCCCTCTCTTTCTTATCCCCCTCTTCTTCTCTCTCTCTTTCTCTCTCTCTCTCCTCTCCAATCTCTCTCTCCTCTGTGTGTGCGTGAGATGGGTGGGGGCTAAGGAAGTGGTGGGGGGAGAGAAGCAAGGACATATAATAAATGTCGCACAGTTATTGGAGACAAAGGTTTAAAAGAACAACAGAGCATTTGGTTCTGTCTCGTGGTAGACGGGCCGTCTAAAGTTCAAATCCAGTGAATTGATTTGATCTGAATTCTCATCTTATGAAGGATGACCTGGGGAAAGAGAGAGAGGAGACTATCTCTCTGGCTTGTGAAAGGCATCCTGGGAATCAGTTATTGGGGTCAACCAGGGTACATTCAACCAGGGAGGGAGGGAAGGGAAGGAGAAAGGGAGAGGTCAGGAGGGAGGGAAGGATAAGGGAGGGAGGGAGGAAAGGAAGGGAGACCTTAGGAGAGAGGGAAGGGTAAGGGAGGGAGGGAGGAAAAGAAAGGAAAGGAAAGGGAAAAGGAAGGGAAGGGAAGGAAAAAGGGAGATTTCAGGAGAGAGGGAAGGGTAAGGAAGGGAGGGAAGGAAGTGAAAAGGAAGGGAAAAGAAGAGGAGATTTCAGGAGAGAGGGAAGGGTAAGGAAGGAAGGGAGGGAAGGAAGGGAAAAGGAAGGGAAAAGAAGAGGAGATTTCAGGAGAGAGGGAAGGGTAAGGGAGGGAGGGAGGAAAAGAAAGGAAAGGAAAGGGAAAAGGAAGGGAAGGGAAGGAAAAAGGGAGATTTCAGGAGAGAGGGAAGGGTAAGGAAGGGAGGGAAGGAAGTGAAAAGGAAGGGAAAAGAAGAGGAGATTTCAGGAGAGAGGGAAGGGTAAGGAAGGAAGGGAGGGAAGGAAGGGAAAAGGAAGGGAAAAGAAGAGGAGATTTCAGGAGAGAGGGAAGGGTAAGGAAGGGAGGGAGGGAAGGAAGGGAAAAGGAAGGGAAAAGAAGAGGAGATTTCAGGAGAGAGGGGAGGGTAAGGGAGGGAGGGAGGGAAGGGAAGGAGAAAGGGAGAGGTCAGGAGGGAGGGAAGGATAAGGGAGGGAGGGAGGAAAGGAAGAGAGACCTTAGGAGAGAGGGAAGGGTAAGGGAGGGAGGGAGGAAAAGAAAGGAAAGGAAAGGGAAAAGGAAGGGAAGGGAAGGAAAAAGGGAGATTTCAGGAGAGAGGGAAGGGTAAGGAAGGGAGGGAAGGAAGTGAAAAGGAAGGGAAAAGAAGAGGAGATTTCAGGAGAGAGGGAAGGGTAAGGAAGGAAGGGAGGGAAGGAAGGGAAAAGGAAGGGAAAAGAAGAGGAGATTTCAGGAGAGAGGGAAGGGTAAGGAAGGGAGGGAGGGAAGGAAGGAAGGGAAAAGGAAGGGAAAAGAAGAGGAGATTTCAGGAGAGAGGGAAGGGTAAGGAAGGAAGGGAGGGAAGAGGAAGGGAAAAGCAGAGGAGATTTCAGGAGAGAGAGAAGGGTAAGGAAGGGAGGGAGGGAAGGAAGGGAAAAGGAAGAGAAAAGAAGAGGAGATTTCAGGAGAGAGGGAAGGGTAAGGAAGGAAGGGAGGGAAGGGAAGGGGAAAGGGAGAGGTCAGGAGGGAGGGAAGGGTAAGGGAGAGAGGGAGGAAAGGAAGGGAGACCTTAGGAGAGAGGGAAGGGTAAGGGAGGGAGGGAGGAAAAGAAAGGAAAGGAAAGGGAAAAGGAAGGGAAGGGAAAGAAAAAGGGAGATTTCAGGAGAGAGGGAAGGGTAAGGAAGGGAGGGAAGAAAGGGAAAAGGAAGGGAAAAGAAGAGGAGATTTCAGGAGAGAGGGAAGGGTAAGGAAGGGAGGGAGGGAAGGAAGGGAAAAGGATGGGAAAAGAAGAGGAGATTTCAGGAGAGAGGAAGGGTAAGGAAGGGAGGGAAGGAAGGAAGGGAAAAGGAAGGGAAAAGAAGAGGAGATTTCAGGAGAGAGGGAAGGGTAAGGAAGGAAGGGAGGGAAGGGAGGGAAAAGGAAGGGAAAAGAAGAGGAGATTTCAGGAGAGAGGGGAGGAGAGGGATATGGTCTGCCTTCAACACAGGCCTGTTCGATCTGAAATATCACCAAACTTTCCACATCAGAGGATTATCATTTGGAAAAGGCCTACATTTCTCCCCAAACAGTCCGATTTATTTATTCGGAGGAGGAATGGAAAGTACCAGAATTCCCCAGACATTATTTTCGGGACAATCTGTTCTTACAAATCCTGGTGTGCAAAGTACCTGTCCTTTAAGCCCACCGTTCAGAGTTTGTGACGTACTTGAGGTGTAGTTCCAAGTCCTTTAATGCCTGGGGACTTCATTCTCCAAATGAACATGTTCATAAAGGAAAAGGATCAAGGTGGGCTTATCGGAGTGTCACTCAAACGAAAGAAGGAGGAAAAGCAACACATGAGAAGCTTTCTTTCAAGGCTTCCCTTTCTCTCCCCCCCCTCTCCAAAATGGTGGGGACCTCCAGGATGACGAACCTATGGCACATGTGCCAGATGTGGCACACAGAGCCCCCTCTATGGGCACTGTCGGCAGTTGTTCTTCTGGTTTCCAGCATGCACATGCGTGCCAGCCAGCTGGACTTCGGCCATGCCAGAGGCCCAGAAATTCAAAGACCAGCTGTCCAGAGTGCATGTGCACCAATGGTGGGTTTCTGCAGGTTAGCACCTACTCGCGAGAGCCGGTTGGTGAAATTTAGAGAACCGGTGAGAGGGGGTTCCACCGGCGTACCTGGAAGTAAATCTGGCCCACTGCTGCCATTGACCCAACGGGAAGGAAAGGAAAGGAAAGGAAAGGAAGGGAAGGAAGGAAGGAAGGAAGGAAGAATTTATCATCACAATTGAGTCCAAAATTTTGGTTGCTAAGCAAGAGCGTTGTTAAATGAGGGGCCTCGGGGCCGACCTCTGCCCTCCTGTCCACACCCCTTGAGGTGCACTCGAAGGCTACAGTTAGTTCAGAATGCGGCCGCGCGGGTGATTATGGGTGCCCCAAGGCAAGCCCACATAACATCTCTCCTGCGCGAGCTGCACTGGCTGCCTGTGGCCTTTCGAGTGCGCTTCAAGGTGTTGACGACCATCTTCAAATTGCTCCATGGCTCGGGGCCTAGCTATATACGAGACCGCCTTCTGCCCCATACATCCCTTCGTCCGATCCGCTCCCACAGAGAGGGTCTTCTCCGGGTACCGTCGGCCGGGCAATGCCGGTTGGCGACACCCAGGGGAAGGGCCTTCTCTGTGGTGGGCCCTGCCCTTTGGAACGACCTACCCCCCGACCTATGCACCACCTCGGACCTCCGCGTCTTCCGCCAACGTCTTAAGACGTATCTATTCCAACAAGCCGGCCTAGCGTAGCCCCCCGTTTCTGACTCTATCTACAATTTTAATTTTCAGGGTTTTAAATGGGTTTTTTAGCACGGGTTTTAATTTAATTTAATTTATTTTTAATATTGTTATATTGTCTTTTGTTATGGTTTTAATAATGCCTGTGCGCCGCCCTGGGTCCTAACAAGGAGAAGCGCGGGGTATAAATTCGAAAAATAAAATAAAAATAAATAATAAATAAATGAGTTTCACCACATTTTAAAAGGTGGCCACTCCCACCCGGTCACATGACTGCCAAGCCACGCCCACAAAATAGGCCACACCTACAGAGTAGGTTCTAAAAAAAATTGAAACCCACCACTGATGTGCACACTGGTGCGCCGGCCAGCTGGTCTTCTGGTTTCCAGGCTCCAGCGCGCATGTGTTTTCCAGTTTTAATGCTCAGTTTGGAATAGATTTGCCATCACTGGTGTAGCTGGACCGCAGCCTAAGTGTGTCTGCATTGAACTACTGGGTCATTTAGAGAATGTTCCTCTGAACAAAAGCAAATTCATTACACAGGGAAAGAAGGCAAGTAGGCAGGAAGGAAGCAAAAAAAGGAGGGAGGGAGGAAGAAAGGAGGAGGAGAAAGAAAAGGAGGTGGAGGAAGACTTCAGGAGAGAGAAGAGGGAGGGAGGAAAGGAAAGGATGGAAGGATGGAAGGAGGAAGATAGGAGAAGAAGAAAGAAAAGGAAGAAGAAGAGAAGGGAGACTTCAGGAGAGAGGGAAGGAAGGAAGGAAAGAAAAGGAGAAAGGGAGGAAGATAGGAGGAGGAGGAAGAGAAGGAGGAGGAAGAGAAGGAGGAGGAAGAGAAGGGAGACTTCAGGAGAGAAGGAAGGAAGGAAATGGAAAGGAAAGGAAAGGAGGTAGGGAGGAAGATAGGAGAAGGAGAAGAAAGAAAAGGAGGGGGAGGAGGGGGAGGAGGAGGAGGAGGAGGAGGAGGAAAGAAGACTTGAGGAGAGAGGGAAGAAAGGAAAGAAATGAAAGGAGGGTGGAAGGAAGATAGGAGAAGGAGAAGAAAGAAGTGGAGGAGAAGGAGAAGACCAGGAGGGAGAGAAGAAGGAAGGGAAGGAATGAGGAGAAGGAGGAAAAGGAGGAGAAAGACTTCAAGAGAGAGGGAAGAAGAAAGGAAGAAAGGAAAGAAGGGAGGGAGGGAGGGAGGGCCAGTAATGATATGCTACTATACCTCTCCCCAGATTTTCAAGTTTATCAACCTTCGTGCTACTCTTGATCAACCAATCAAAACAAAGGCCCAATTTAGCACAACCATCCTGATCAAGGGAACTGTTATGAGAATGTCTGTCACTTTTCTCCTTCTTTCTTCAAGTAACAGAGCAGAGCGTTCGCATAATTCCTTCACCCTGGTTTTGTTTTTAATGGTGGTTTGGGGAGAACTTGCGTAGTGAGAAAATAAGTGAGAGAGATCAGTGGGAGGTGGATGTGAGGGAGAAAAGATCCCAGCCAAGTCTACAAGAGTCTCTTGTGTTTGGGAACAGAATCCACAGCAATTTCTTCCTGGGACTTGGGAGATTTAGAATAACAGGGTTGGAAGGGACCTTGGAGGTCTTCTAGTCCAACCCCCTGCTCAGACAGGAAGCTCTACAACACTGGAGACTCCAGAAAGAGTGCAGAGAAGAGCAACAAAGAGGATTAGAGGACTGGAGACTAAAACATATGAAGAACAATTGCAGGAACTGGGTGTGTCTAGTTGAATTAAAAGAAGGACTAGGGGAGACATGATAGCAGTGTTCCAATATTTCAGAGGGTGCCCCAAAGAAGAGGGAGTCAAGCTATTCTCCAAAGCACCTGAGGGCAGAACAAGAAGCAATGGGTAGAAACTAATCAAGGAGAGAAGCAACTTAGAACTGAGGAGAAATTTCCTGACAGTTAGAACAATTAATCAATGGAACAGAAGTTGCCTCCAGAAGTTGTGAATGCCCCAACCCTGGAAGTCTTTAAGAAGATGTTGGATAGCCATTTGTCTGAAACGGTATAGGATTTCCTGTCTAGGTATAGGGTTGGACTGGAAGACCTCCAAGGTCCCTCCCAACTCTGTATTGTACTTCAGACAAATGGTTATCTAACCTCTTCTTAAAAACTTCCACTTTACATTCATTCTTTTGTAATGGCTTCATTTATTTTGCTACCTTAAATGTATTGATTCAAAAGATTTATAGAGTTTTATGTAATAAAACTCTGCAGGGCTCCCAGCAGAATTAAATAAAATATAATAATAATAATAAAACACAATAACATTAATAAAAAAGAAATAAAAATAATAAAATAAAAATAATAAATAAAATAATTTATATGCAAAATATTCAATAATGGAATAAAATAATAAATTAATAAACTAATAAACTAAACTAAACAAAATAAACTAAACTAAACTAATAAAGTGAAGTAAAAATAAAACATAATAAAATAAAATAATAAATTAATAAAATATAATAAAATAAAATAGTAAATTAAAATAAAATAAAATAGTAAAGTAAAATGCAATGCAATACAATACAATACAATACAATAAGATTAAATAAAATAAAATAATAAAATAAAATAATAAAATAAAAACAATACATCCACTACTTACCAAAGTTTTGCTATCCTTGGAAGTCTATCCTTGCAATTTCTTGCTTAACCAGCTAGAAGAAATCTGACTCATGTTTGACTCATGGTGTATGGCAGGTGCATTCTTGAAGGTGAACAGGATAGAGTCTAATTCTGATTTAATTTAAAATTAATCTGATTAAATAGGATTACTTCCAATGTGTTTAATACTTTTTCTCAACGGTCACATTAAAAAACGTACAAGTCAGGGACAACTTTTGGAGAAGGTCTTACGCAGGCAAATCTTGAGAGACCCGTTACTACCTGACCCTCTTCATGGTGAACCAGGTTAAGCTTCCAAACATTCATACAATCATAGGGCCAGATGGATCATAGTCCTAGGTCCCATTTAACAGAATGTCAGAATTGGGAGGTACCTTGGAGGTCTTCTAGTCCACCCCTTGCCCAAGGCAGGAGTTCTTATGCCATACTGGAAAAATGATGGCCCAATCTTGAAAGCCTCCATTGATGGAGCACCACAAGTCAAGGAAGCAATTTCTTCCATGGATTAATCAATCTCTGCGAAGAAATTACTCCAGGTTGGATGTCCCTCTGAGGAGCTTCTACCCATTCCTGCCCTCAGGACTCAGTGGTGGGATTCACATTTTTTTTGACTACCGATTCTGTGGGCATATCTTGGTGGGCTTGACTTGGTGGTGGGTGTCATGTGACTGAGTGGGTGTGGCCAACTCATCACTCACGGCAATGTGGGGCGGTGCCTTTCTGCGAGTGACATTGAGTTGGCCATGCCCACTCAGTCACATGACCCCCCCACACACACAAGCCACACCCACAGAACCGGCAGAAAAGTTCAGCCAAGTCTTCTAGCATTCATCCTGTCTGCTTCTCTCGTCCTTCTTGGCCTCAAACACACAGAACAAACAGACACACATGTCACAGAGCTGGAGGGAGTCACCCACATGCCGTCTCCTTGTAGAAGGTCCGGACGCCATAAGATATAGAGTAGATTTACTACTCTATTCAGCAATAGAGTAGTAAATGTGTGGAACACCCTACCTGATCCTGTTGGTTGCTCTAACCCCCAGACCTTTTACCTTAAGCTGTCTACTATGGACCTTACACATTTCCTAAGGAGGTGTGCATAAGCGCACCAGTGTGCCTCAGTACTATTGTCCTCATTTATATGCCCTTCTTTTTATGTGTTTATGGTGATGTTTTGCTTATTTATATCCATTTATTTGTGCCATTTCTTCATGTGCTTTCATACTTGTTTCCTTGTACTTGTTGACAAAATAGATAGATAGATAGATAGATAGATAGATAGATAGATAGATAGATAGATGATAGATAGATAGATAGATAGATAGATAGATAGATAGATAGATGATAGATAGATAGAAAGATAGATAGATAATAGATAGATAGATAGATAGATAGATGATAGATAGATAGATAGATAGATAGATAGATAGATAGATAGATAGATAGATAGATAGATAGATGATAGATAGATAGATAGATAGATAGATAGATAGATAGATAGATAGATAGAAAGATAGATAGATAATAGATAGATAGATAGATGATAGATAGATAGATAGATAGATAGATAGATAGATGATAGATAGATAGATAGATAGATAGATAGATAGATAGATAGATAGATAGATGATAGATAGAGATAGATAGATAGATAGATGATAGATAGATAGATAGATAGGTAGGTAGGTAGGTAGGTAGGTAGGTAGGTAGGTAGGTAGGTAGGTAGGTAGATAGATAGATGATAGATAGATAGATAGATAGATAGATAGATAGATAGATAGATAGATAGATAGATAGATGATAGATGGATGGATGGATGGATGGATGGATGGATGGATGGATGGATGGATGGATGGATAGATAGATAGATAGATAGATAGATAGATAGATGATAGATAGATAGATGATAGATAGATAGAAAGATAGATAGATAATAGATAGATAGATAGATGATAGATAGATAGATAGATAGATAGATGATAGATAGATAGATAGATAGATAGATAGATAGAAAGATAGATAGATAATAGATAGATAGATAGATAGATAGATAGATGATAGATAGATAGATAGATAGATAGATAGATAGATAGATAGATAGATAGATAGATAGATGATAGATAGAGATAGATAGATAGATAGATGATAGATAGATAGATAGATAGATAGATAGATAGATAGATGATAGATAGATAGATAGATAGATAGATAGATAGATAGATAGATAGATAGATAGATAGATAGATAGATAGATGATAGATGGATGGATGGATGGATGGATGGATGGATGGATGGATGGATGGATGGATGGATGGATAGATAGATAGATAGATAGATAGATAGATAGATAGATAGATAACTGGACTTTATGTTTTTCCCTTGAAGATGTTTCGCTTCTCCTCCAAAAATCCTTTTCAACTCTATCTGATCCTTCCATTCTCTACCATTCAGTCAGAACTGAAGAAAGCTTCTTGGAAGAGAAGAGAAACATCTTCAAATGAAAAAGACAAGAACGGCCAGTTGCCTCTTGAAAAAAGTACCTTTGGGTCTCTCAAGAATGGTTGAGCTCAGAGGTGGGTTTCTGGCAGTTCGGCCCGGCTTGGGCGAACAGGTAGTGGTGGCGGTCGGAGGCCCCGCCCACCCACCGAGGCGCTTCTGCGCATGGACAGAAGAGTTGCGTCCACACGAACATGAGTGAACCGGTAGTGTAAAAAATAAATAAATATGGAAACCCGTCACTGGTGGAGCTGTTTTCTTCCACATTGCAGCAGATTGGACCAGACAATTCTGATGATCGCTTTCCAATTTTATAATGAATTTTAGGATTCTGTTACTGGAACTCTGCTACGTTTAGTTTGGATACCATAAGATGCAAAGGTAAAGGTGCCCCTGTCCATTTGTGTCTGTCTCTAGGGTTTCTCTTGGCTGAGGGAGTCAGCATTGTCCTTTTCTGTGGCCATGTGATCAGCATGGCCGTACACCAAAGGCAAATGGCACAGATTGTATTGTATTGCATTGTATTGTATTACATAGCATTATAATACAATACAATACAATAGCAGAGTTGGAAGGGACCCTGGAGGTCATCTAGTCCAACCCCCTGCCTAGGCAGGAAGCCCTATAGCATTTCAAACAAATGGCTGTCCAACATTTTCTTAAAGACTTCCAGTGTTGGGGCATTCACAACTTCTGTTCCACTGATTCATTGTTCTCACTGTCAGGAAATTTCTCCTCAGTTCTAAGTTGCTTCTCTCCTTGTTTAGTTTCCACCCATTGCTTCTTGTTCTACCCTCAGATGCCTTGGAGAATAGCTTGACTCCCTCTTCTTTGTGGCACCCTCTGAGATATTGGAAGACTGCTATCATGTCTCCCCTAATCCTTCTTTTCATTAAACTAGACCTACGCAGTTCCTGGAAACGTTCTTCATATGTTTTAGTCTCTAGTCCCTTAATCATCTTTGTTGCTCTTAGATGTGATACATATTTATCTACTCGCATTTAGAGCAGAGTAGAATAACAGAGTTGGAAGGGGCCTTGGAGATCTTCTAGGCTAACCCCTTCGTCAGGCAGGAAACCCTGAATCCAGTTTGGGTCGCCACGATGTAGAAAAGATGTGGAGACTCTAGAAAGAGTGCAGAGAAGAGCAACAAAGAGGATGAGGGGACTGGAGGCTAAAACATATGAAGAACGGTTGCAGGAACTGGGTAGGTCTAAAAGGGATGGGGATTTTGTAGTAACCTTTCCCTGCCATGCCCACAAAGCCACGCCACGCCCACAAAGCCACGCCACACTCACAAAGCCACGCCCACAGAATCCCACCACTGCACAGCTGCCCCCTGGCATATGGGAAGTCGAGCTGGCCACGCCCCCCCCTGCCCCTCCCCCCGAGGTCAAACACAACCCTGATGGGGCCCTCAATGGAATCAAATAATTGTCTTAAGTAATGTGCCACATTTATATTAGTGATTTTTGTGAATAGGCTGGTCTCTGCCATATTTACTCCCAGCTAGAATTCACACCAAAAGCAAAATGTGATGGGGGGAAAATGTGTCTCTTGGCAAAAAGAAAAGCTAAGGGAGCTGAGCTCCTGGTAGAAGGATGGCTCTTCTGATGGAGATCTGTGGTATTATTCCAACTCTTGCATTACGAAAGCAGCACCGAAGGAATTTAAGTCTTTAAAATTAATAAGAGTTTCAGGGTTGAAATATACAGATGAGGTTGTGTACAATGTAATTTCATTTTAAGGCATCACGTATGAAACCCTTCGGAAGCCGAGAGACCGGATTCTTCTTATAATAATATAATATTATTATTATTTGTTATCCATGATTGGCTCCAGATAGGGGGGAAAGGAAGACAAAACACAGCCTTGTAACTTCCATTCAACGGAATATCTCCAAGGCATCCAAAATAAATCACCCTCAAGGCAGTTCAGGAGCAGTAAAATATTCTCTTTTTCCTTTGGGCCTCTGATATATTTCTTCCTTTCTTTATGCTACAGTGTATGTATGCATGTATATACAGACACAGGAGAAGGGTGGGTTGGAGGGAGGGAAAGAAAGAAAGAAGGGAGGGAGGGAAAGAGAGAGGGGAAGGAAAGGAATCTGGAGAAGGAAGGTAGGGGGAGTAAGGAAGGGTGGAAAGAAGGAAGGAAGGAAGGAAGGAAGGAAGGGGGAGGGGAGGGGAGGGAGGGAGGAAGAAAGGAAGGAAAGAGAGAAAGGGAGGGAGGGAGAGAAGAAAGAAGGAAGGAATGGAAGGAAGGAAGGGGAATGGGGAGGGAAAGGGGAAGGGAGGGAGGGTGGAAGGAAAGAAGGAAGGAAGGAAGGAAGGAAGGAAGGAAGGAAGGAAGGAAGGAAGGAAGGAAGGAAAGTTGGAGAATGGAGGAGGAGGGAGGAAATCTGGTGAAGGGAGGGAGGGGAAGAAAGCAAGGGTGGAAGGAAGGAAGGAGGGGGGAGGGAGAGAAGAAAGGGAGGGAGGGAGAGAAGAAAGAAGGATGGAATGAAAGGAAGGAAGGAAGGAAGGAAGGAAGGAAGCGGAAAGGGGAGGGAAAGGGGAAGGGAGGGAGGGAGGGAAGAAGGAAGGAAGGCTGGAGAAGGGAGGGGAGGAAAGAAGAAAGGAAGGAGAGGGAAAAAGGGAGGGAGAGGGAGAGAAGAAAGAAGGAAGGAAGGAAGGGAAATTATAAAGAAAACACAGAGGGAAGGAGAGATGGAAGCTAAAGATAAAGGTAACGAAGAATCATAAGGAACATCTGGAAATCTTTGAAGCTTTGAAACTCATTGCATCAAATATGGCAGCTGCTTTGTCAATGGACCGACCCCCATGAGCCATCTTGTGAGAGCTCCCTCAAGTCTGCAGCATTCCCAAGGTGTCCATCAACCTAACAGCATTGGGTTTGGGGGTGCTCCCATGTAGAATTGCAAAACATCCAAGAGACTCAAAAAAAAAACCACAAGCTTGCCATGTGTGAGTTGGGCAGCTATGTAAATTTGGAAAGAAAGAAAGAAAGAATGAATGAATGAATGAAAGAAAGAAAAAAAGAAAGAAAGAAAGAAAGAAAGAAAGAAAGAAAGAAAAAGAAAGAAAGAAAGAAAGAAAGAAAGAAAGAAAGAAAGAAAGAAAGAAAGATGGAGGGAGGGAGGAAAGGGGAGAGAGAGAGAAAGAAAGAGAGAGAGAGAGAGAGAGAGAAAGAGAGAGAGGGAGAGAGAGAAAGAAAGAAAGAAAGAAAGAAAGAGGGAAGGGGAGAGAGACAGAAAGAGAGAGAGAGAAAGAAAGAAAGAAAGAAAGAAAGAAAGAAAGAAAGAAAGAAAGAAAGAAAGAAAGAAAGAAAGAAAGAAAGAAAGAAAGAAAGAAAGAAAGAAAGAAAAAAGGTGTGGCTGGCCATGTTGTCAGTCAGATGTTCAGACTCAATTTGGCATTTTAGTCCACTGTCAAATCCTTCCCAAGGATCTAAAATAGATGTTGTAGTTTAATGTTGTCTCATTGGTGGATGTAAGCTACTCTGAATAAAGCTACCTTTTGTACGACACCAAGCTGGCAGGAATAGCCAACACTCCAGAAGATAGGCTTAAGATATAGAAGGATCTTGACAAACTTGAACATTGGGCATTATTTAACAAAATGAAATTCAATTGTGAAAAAAGTAAGGTTCTACATTTAGGCAAGAAAAACAAAATGCATAGGTACAGTATAGGTGGTACCTTGCTCAATAGTAGCAACTGTGAGAGGGATCTTGGAATCCTAGTGGACAATCATTTAAATAGGAGCCAGCCGTGTGCAGCAGCTGCCAAAAAAGCCAACACAGTTCTAGGCTGCATAAACAGAGGGATAGAATCTAGATCACGTGAAGTGTTAATGCCACTGTATAGTGCCTTGGTAAGGCCACACTTGGAATACTGCATACAGTTTTGGTCGCCACGATGTAGAAAAGACGTGGAGACTCTGGAAAGAGTGCAGAGAAGAGCAACCAAGAGGATTAGGGGACTGGAGGCTAAAACATATGAAGAACGGTTGCAGGAACTGGGTATGTCTAGTTTGATGAAGAGAAGGACCAGGAGAGACATGATAGCAGTGTTCCAATATCTCAGAGGGTGCCACAAAGAAGAGGGAGTCAAACTATTCTCCAAGGCACCTGGGGGCAGGACAAGAAGCAATGGGTGGAAACTAATCAAGGAGAGAAGCAACTTAGAACTAAGGAGAAATTTCCTGACAGTTAGAACAATGAACCTCTGGAACAGAAGTTACAATACAATACAATACAATAGCAGAGTTGGAAGGGACCTTGTAGGTCTTCTAGTCCAACCCCCTGCGTGGGCAGGAACCTTATACCATTTCAGACAAATGGCTATCTAACATCTTTTTAAAGACTTCCAGGGTTGGGGCATTCACAACTTCTGGAGGCAAGCTGTTCCAGAGGTTAATTGTTCTTACTGTCAGGAAATTTCTCCTTAGTTCTAAGTTGCTTCTCTCCTTGATTAGTTTCCACCCATTGCTTCTTGTCCTGCCCCCAGGTGCCTTGGAGAATAGTTTGACTCCCTCTTCTTTGTGGCACCCTCTGAGATATCGGAACACTGCTATCATGTCTCCCCTGGTCCTTCTCTTCATCAAGCTAGACATACCCGAAGTTGCCTCCAGAAGTTATGAATGCCCCAACCCTGGAAATCTTTAAGAAGATGTTAGATAGCCATTTGTCTGAAATGGTATAAGGTTCCTGCCCATGCAGGGGGTTGGACTAGAAGACCTACAAGGTCCCTTCCAACTCTGCTATTGTATTGTATTGTATTGTATTGTATTGTATTGTATTGTATTGTATTGTATTGTATTGTATTGTATTGTATTGTATTGTATTGTATTGTATTGTATTGTATTGTATTGTATTGTATAGAAAAAGGATAGGTTTCAGGATATGCAAACCCCTCCCAATATATTTTGCTTTGATTACCCTTAAACTCCAAACACCAAAAGACAAGAGAAGGAGCAATGGATGGAAAGTAACCAAGGGGAGAAGCACCCTAGAACTGAGGAGAGAAACCCCAATGGTTAGAGCAATCAACCAGTGGAACAGCTTGGCACCAGAAGTTGTGGGTGCTCCATCCCTGGAGCCTTTTAAGAAGAGACTGGGGAATGGTGTAGGGCAGGGGTCTGCAAAGTCGGCTCTTTTAAGACTGGTGGACTTCAACTCCCAGAATTCCCCAGCCAGCTATGCTGGCTGGGGAACTCTGGGAGTTGAAGTCCACCAGTCTTAAAAGAGCCGACTTTGCAGACCCCTGGTGTAGGGTCTCTTCCTTCAGCAGCTGGCTGGAATAGAATGGAATGGAACGAAACAAAATTGAATGAGAGAAAGACTCTAAGCTAAAAAATATGTAGACAATCATGGAAAACAATTTGCAATAAAGAAACAATAAGGTAAAGGTTCCCCTTGCCCTTATGTTCTAGTCCTTCCCCAATATAGGGGGTGGTACTCATCTCCATTTCAAAGCCAAAGAGCCAGCGCTGTCCGAAGACGTCTCCGTGGTCATGTGGCCGGCATGACTCAACGCTGAAGGTGCATGGAACGCTGTTGCCTTCCCACCAAAGGTGGTTCCTCTTTTTCTACTTGCATTTTTTATGTGCTTTCAAACTCTTGGTTGGCAGAAGCTGGGACAAGTAATGGGAGCTCACTCCATTATGCGGCGCTAGGGATTCGAACCACCAAACTGCCGACCTTTCTGATTGACAAGCTCAATGTCTTAGCCTGTAAAGAAACTATAACCAATTGTTAATTATTTCTTCTTCTTCTTCTTCTTCTTCTTCTTCTTCTTCTTCTTCTTCTTCTTCTTCTTCTTCTTCTTCTTCTTCTTCTTCTTCTTCTTCTTCTTCTTCTTCTTCTTCTTCTTCTTCTTCTTCTTCCTCCTCCTCCTTCTTTCCTTCCTTTCCTCCTCCTCCTCCTCCTCCTCCTCCTCCTCCTCCTCCCCCTCCTCCTCCTCCTCCTCCTTTTACACATGCATGCAGATGCCCAAATAGAATATATATTTAAAACTATGAGATTTATTTTTCAATTCAATGCCCCAAAAGAAATAGCAAATAAACCAGAGAGTCGATTTAGGCTCTCATAGCATTGCATTATACCCCAGCCTAAAGGGATGAGTTCTATCTGGCACAAGAGACTATGCAAGTTTCTAGTCCATTAGCCACCAATGGGTGCAGTTCAGTGAGATAAAAGATCTAGCTACAGGTGAATCACACACATTCTGATCGTAGAGCTGTTCGTCATTTAAACATTTCTTTTAAAAGATGAAATGTTCTGCCCTAGTTTACAAAGACGAATGCAGACTGAAAGATGATAGTAATAGCTTGTTTTGATGAACAAGCCTTGATAGCCAAAGTTTTCTCCTCTTCCTTTGTGGATCACGTGAAGTGTTAATGCCACTGTATAGTGCCTTGGTAAGGCCACACTTGGAATACTGCATACAGTTTTGGTCGCCACGATGTAGAAAAGACGTGGAGACTCTGGAAAGAGTGCAGAGAAGAGCAACCAAGATGATTAGGGGACTGGAGACTAAAACATATGAAGAACGGTTGCAGGAGCTGGGTATGTCTAGTTTGATGAAGAGAAGGACCAGGGGAGACATGATAGCAGTCTTCCGATATCTCAGAGGGTGCCACAAAGAAGAGGGAGTCAAACTATTCTCCAAGGCACCTGTGGGCAGGACAAGAAGCAATGGGTGGAAACTAATTAAGGAAAGAAGCAACTTAGAACTAAGGAGAAATTTCCTGACAGTTAGAACAATTAACCTCTGGAACAGCTTGGTTGGACTAGAAGACCTACAAGGTCCCTTCCAACTCTGCTATTGTATTGTATTATTGTATTGTATTGTATTGTATTGTATTGTATTGTATTGTATTGTATTGTATTGTATTGTATTGTATTGTGTTACTTCTTGTCACCTTGTGACCTAGCATTTCACTAGCATTTGATTTGATTTCTTTCTTTCTTTCTTTCTTTCTTTCTTTCTTTCTTTCTTTCTTTCTTTCTTTCTTTCTTTCTTTCCTTCCTTCCTCCCTCCCTCCCTCCCTCCCTCCCTCCTGTCTCCTTCCTTCCTCCCTCCCTTCCTTCCTTCCTACTTACCTACCTACCTACCTACCTACCTACCTACCTACCTACCTACCTACCATGTTTTCCACAAAATAAGACAGGGTCTTATTTTCTTTTGACCCGTGAAATAAGCACTCGGCCTTATTTTCAAGGAGGTCTTATTATTTTTGAGGTGCAGGAGGTGGTGAACGTGGTCACCTCAGGGCTGCTGCTGTGTTGCAATATTTTATTTTATTTATTTTATTTTATTAAATTTATACCCCGCCCTTCTCCTACAAAAGGACCCAGGGCGGCGCACAGGCAAATTAAAACACAACGTACATAAATAGATCAATTATTAAAATCCAATTAAATTAAATTACCCCATGCTAAAACATTTTAAAATTCTCTAATTAAAATTTATAACTAAAAAGTCCAGATCGGGTGATTATCCTAGGCCAGCTTGTTGGAATAAATGCGTTTTCAGACGCCGGTGGAAAAAGCGGAGGTCTGTGGTGGTACGGAGTTCAGGGGGCAGGTCGTTCCAAAGGGTTGGGCCCACCACAGAGAAGGCCCTTCCCCTGGGTGTCGCCAACCGGCATTGCCTGGCCGACGGCACCCGGAGAAGGCCCTCTCTATGGGAGCGGATCGGTCGGAGGGATGTATGGGGCAGGAGATGGTCTCGCATGTAACTAGGCCCTGAGCCATGGAGCGTTTTAAAGATGGTCATTAACATCTTGAAGCGCACCCGAAAGGCCACAGGTAGCCAGTGCAGCTCATGCAGGAGAGGTGTTATGTGGGACTGCCTTGTGGCTCCCATGATCACCGCGCGGCTGCGTTCTGGACTAGCTGTAACCTCCGAGTGCACCTCAAGGGGAGCCCCATGTAGAGAGCATTACAATAGTCCAGGGAGGGCTTGTTTTACGGCATGCATTCAAAAGCCCGATTGGGCTTATTATCTGGGGAGGTCTTGGAATTAGGGTTAGGGTTTGATTCAGCAAAATGTCTATTAGATCATCCCACCGGAGCTGATGTCAATGAAATCAGGAATCCATTTCATACCAAGAAATTGAATATGAGTATAGAACTTTGTAGTCTTTCAATGGCTGTTTACAATTGATAAGACTACCATACTGTTCAATATTCAATGTTTATATTCTTGTTCAAAACTGGAAACGTTCAACGTTACTCAGAATTAAGGAATAGTGCATGAAAATGATGGAACTTCTAGAGATGGCTAACTAATAGGGGAGAAGGGCAACATCTAAATTTATTATAGTTGAATGAAAACCCCTTGTATTTCAATCACAATCAATCACAATAGCAGAGTTGGAAGGGATCTTGGAGGTCTTCTAGTCCTACACCCCGCCCAGGCAGGAAGTCCTATACCATTTCAGACAAATTGCTATCCAACATCTTCTTGAAGACTTGCAGTGTTGGGGCATTCACAAGTTCTGGAGGCAAGTTGTTCCACTGATTAATTGTTCTCATTGTCAGGAAATTTCTCCTCAGTTCTAAGTTGCTTCTCTCCTGGATTACTTTCCACCCATTGCTTCTTGTTCTACCCTCAGGTGCTTTGGAGAATAGCTTGACTCCCTCTTCTTTGTTCTTCTTGTTCTGTCTTCAAGTGCTTTGGATAATACAGGGTGAAGATTTATTCAAGAATGTAGCATAATTGGGTTGGAAGGGACCTTGGAGGTCTTCTAGTCCAGTCCCCTGCTCAGGCAGGAAACCCCCATGCCATTTCAGACAAATGCATGTCCAGTCCCTTCTTAAAAGCTTCCAGTGATGAAGCACCCACAACCTCTGAAGCAAATCTTTCTACTAATTAATTCTTGCAGCTGTCGTGAAATTTCTCCTCAGTTCTAAGTTGCTTCTCTTCTTGATTAGTTTCCACCCATTGCTTCTTGTTCTACCCTCAGGTGCCTTGGAGAATAGTTTGACTCCCTCTTCTTTATGGCACCCCCTGAGATATTGGAAGACTGCTATCATGTCTCCCCTGGTCCTTCTCTTCATCAAGCTAGACATACCCGAAGTTGCCTCCAGAAGTTATGAATGCCCCAACCCTGGAAATCTTTAAGAAGATGTTAGATAGCCATTTGTCTGAAATGGTATAAGGTTCCTGCCCATGCAGGGGGTTGGACTAGAAGAGGTGTTTTTTTTTTAATAATCATAGCGCAAGAGATAACTGTTGTATTTTTCTGCAGATCAAGTTGGAAGCTCTTTCTTTCCATTTCGTTTTATTCTTTCTTACAGAAGTCGCTTTGAAGGCCTGAATTCCATGCATTGGAAACAAGGGGAGCTGTAGAAATTAAATCAAAGAAGTCATTAAGGATGTACACGAAAAGAGACAGGGAAAGAACAAGGAACACAAGAAAGCAGTCGGGATGTCAGATTGAACTACAAGAACGAAGGCCAAGAAGGAGAAACCGGAGCCAAGAGAAGCAACGGTTTCAAGAAGGGACTTCATAAAGGATTTCAGAGAGGACAGGCAAGAAACAGAATTACAACAGAATTATCTGTGGAAGATATTGAATATGGAAACAGAGGCGGCAAAACGAGGGCGGCCTTCCAAAGGAACTTTGAATTCATAAGTGGTATGGTGAAGGATGCCAGCAGGCCACACACTGTGCCAAGAAATCTGAAGAGCGACACAGACAACTACAGTGGCCTTCACACTGGAATAGATCACTCGGCATATCAAACGCTAAAGAAAACAGACTTAATTGCAACGCTCTCTACATGGGGCTCCCCTTGAGGTGCACCCGGAGGCTCCAGCTAGGTCAGAATGCGGCCGCGCGGGGGATTCTGGGAGCTTCTAGATGTTCCCATGTAACACCTCTCCTGCGCGAGCTGCACTGGCTGCCTGTGGCTTTCCGGGTGTGTTTCAACGTGCTAGTAACCACCTTTAAAGCGCTCCATGGCAAGGGACCTAGGTATCTGCAAGACCACCTCCTACCAAATACCTCCCTCCGATCAGTCCGCTCCCACAGAGATAGCCTCCTCAAGGTGCCATCGGCCAGACAATGTCGGCTGGCGACCCCCAGGAAGATAACCTTCTCTGTGGCCGCTCCTGCCCTCTGGAATGACCTACCCCCTGACCTACACACAACCACGGACCTGCGCCTTTTTCACCGAGCCCTGAAAACCCATCTATTTCGTGCGGCCGGCCTGGCGTATTTTTTAATTTGTTTTATTAGGGGTGTTATAGGTTATTTTAGAGCAGACCCATTGTTTAATTTAATTTTAGAATTTTTAGTATATTTATTGAATTATTGGGTGTTTTATTGTGGTTTTGATTATTGCCTGTTCACCGCCCTGAGTCCCGCAAGGGAGAAAGGGCGGTATACAAATGTAATTAATTAAATTAATTGAATCTATTGTACAATATCCTTAATTTCACATTGTAGCAGAATAATGTTTACAATTTTTTTAGATCGTCTTCTGTAGGTATGGCCTGCTTTGTGGGAGTGGCTTGCCGGCCATGTGACTGGGTGGGAGTGGCTTGCCAGCCATGTGACCGAGTGGGAGTGGCTTGGCAGTCGCGTGACTGGGTGGGCGTGGTCAACTTGTAAAATGTGGTGAACCTCACTTAACAACGCTCTTGCTTAGCAACCAAAATGTTGGCTCAGGAACTCTGGCATTTGAAGCACGCAAGTCTTAAAGTTGTCAAGTGACAAGACCCTCGCACCCCTCACCCTTTAGAAAATAAACAACCCCAGGGGTGTTAAAACTTGCAACTTTAAGACTTGTGGACTTCAAATCCCAGAATTCCTCCTCTCGTTCTTCCTCTTGATGATGGGCAGACGGGCAGGGAGCTGGAACCGGTTCTAAATGGCACTGTAGATGTGTGGAACCTCTTCTATAGAAGAGCTTAGAACTGGCAGGAAACCACCCCTGGATTGTCCATTGCAGATTAGAAGTGGGAGATGTTCAGGGTTGCTGAGACGTAATAGCAGTGTTGCAATATTTAATAATAATAATAATAATAATAATAATAATAATAATAATAATAATAATAATAATAATAATAATAATAATAACAATAATAACAACAACAACAACAACAACAACAACAATAATAATAATAATAATAATAATAATAATAATAAATTTTATTTATATCCCGCTCTCTCTCCCCGAACAACAAACAAAGTACAAAGTTAAAATCAAATTAAACTTACCCTGTGCTAAAAACTTCTATAAAAATGAAACTATCCCTAAAAAACCCCTTAATAATTTAAAATTAAAATTACCCTAGGCCAGCCAAACGGAAGAAGTGAGTTTTTAATAGCTGTCGGAAGGAGCGAAGGTCCGTGGTTGTTCTGATTTCGGGGGGAAGGTCATTCCAGAGGGTCGGGCCCGCCACAGAGAAGGCCCTTCCCCTGGGCGTCGCCCGCTTGCACAGCCTAGTGGATGGCACCCGGAGAAGCCCCTCTCTGTGGGAGCGAATCGGCCGCAGGGATGTATGAGGCAGAATGCGATCCTGCAGATAGCTAGGTCCCGTGCCATGGAGCGCTTTAAAGATGGTAACTAACACGTTGAAGCGCACCCAAAAGACGACAGGCAGCCAGTGCAGCTCGCGCAGGAGCGGTGTTACATGGGAGAACCTAGAGGCTCCCATAACTGCCCGCGCCGCTGCATTCTGGACTAGCTGAAGCCTTCGGGTGCACCTCAAGGGGAGCCCCATGTAGAGAGCATTGCAGTAGTCCAGTCGGGATGTCGCGAGGGCATGAGTGACTGTGCAAAGGGCATCACGATCCAATAGGGGACGCAACTGGCGGACCAGGCGGACCTGGTAAAACGCCCTCCTGGCAAAAAAAATTGAGCAGCTCCAGCAAAGAGGAGGGGATCAAACTACTTCAAAAAGTACCAAAAGGCAAGACAAAGAACAATGGGTGGAAACTCATCAAGGGAAGACGCAACCTAGAACTATGGAGAAATTTCCTAACGGTGAGAGCTGTCAACCCATGGAATAGCTTGCCTTCAGAAGTTCTGGGTGCTCCATCACTGGAGGCTTTCAAAAAGAGACTGCGCAGTCATGAATCTCACATGTAGGGTCTCCTGACCCAGCAGGGGATTGGACTAGGTTCAATTCAGCTCTGTCAGGATAACCTGAAGAAGCTTCTTGGATGAGAAGTGAAACAGCTTCAAAGAAAAAACAAAACAAGAATGTCTAGTTGCCTTTGGGACAACCATCATCTGGATGACTGAGCATCTCTATGGACTTTTAGCTGTACAATTTGGGATGAACACCTTTGAATGGTGTGGGAGTAGGAATAGATTTCCAGAGGGAAAATTGCAGACTACAGGAACCAGGAGACTCTGTGAGGACATAGATAAACCTCCAAGTGGCCTCAATGACCTTCTAAAATACTGCAAATGACCATATGTCTGCAAGGAGTATAAATCCTTTCATTCCCCACCATCCAGTTAGAGCTGAAGAAGTTTCTTGGATGAGAAGAAAAACATCTTCAATGAAAAAATACAAGAAAATCCAGTTGCCTCCTGAAAAAGCACTTTTGGGGCAACCATGACCTGGATGACTAAGAATCTCTACAGACTTTCAACTTAGAAATAAAGAGAAATTCCCCGACAATGCCGACAGTCAACCAGTGGAATGGAAGTTGCCTTCAGAAATTGTGGGCGCTTCATTACTGGAGGTTTTTAAGAAGAGGTTGAACAACCACTTGTCTGAAATGGAATAGGGCAGGGGTGTCAAACTCACATCGCCACAACACCATCATGTGACATAGTGGGACCACTTCCTCCTTTGCTAAACTGAGTGGGGGTGTGACCAGAGTATGACGCATCCAGCCCGCAGGCCAGGAGTTTGACAGCCTTGGTATAGGGTCTCCTGCTTGAGCAGGGGGTTGGACTAGTCCAGGGGTCTCCAACCTTTGCAACTTTAAGTCTGAAGGACTTCAGCTCCCAGACTTCTCCAGCCAGCTTTACTGGCTGGAGAATTCTGGGAGCTGAAGTCCTTCAGACTTAAAGTTGCAAAGTTTGGAGACCCCTGGACTAGAAGACCTCCAAGGTCCCTTCCAACCCTGTTATTCTGTTCAATGTGACCACTTCTGAAAGGATTCAAGTCAAGATCCTCCTCAGGTTGAATTTGCAAAGGCAAATTTGCAGGATCCCATAAACTTAAATGCTCTGGATTTCTGAATGAGTATTTATGAACGATTTATGAATGAGGGACGTGGTGGCTCAGAGACGAAGATGCTGAGCTTGTCAATCAAGAAAGATTGGCAGTTTGGCAGTTTGAATCCCTAGCACCATGTAATGGAGTGAGCCCCCGTGACTCGTCCCAGCTTCTGCCAACCAAGAGTTTGAAAGCACATCAAAAATGCAAGTAGAAAAATAGGAACCACCATTGGTGGGAAGGCAACAGCATTCCATGCACCTTCAGCATTGAGTGATGCTGGCCACAGGACCACGGAGACATCTTCGGACAGCGCTGGCTCTTCAGCTTTGAAATGGACATGAGCAACGCCACCTAGAGTCAGGAACAACTAGCACATGTGTGCGAGGGGAACCTTTACTTTTACATCCAAGACACAATTATATCCATTTCTATGGTCTGTTTTGTGAGACCATGTGAGCATCTTCTCTCCCTCCCTCTAAAGATCTCCCACTCCAAACAAAATTATTGAAATGAGAGAAGGATCTCTAAAACAGATTAAAGACAGTTTATGGATAGACCCCCGTACCAAAGTATAGAATGGAAATGCATCACAGTCAGTTGGTTTGGACCTAACTTTACAATAATACAATAGCAGAGTTGGAAGGGACCTTGGAGGTCATCTAGTCCAACTCCCTGCCTAGGCAGGAAACCCTATACCATTTCAGACAAATGGCTATCCAACATCTTCTTGAAGACCTGCAGTGTTGGGGCATTCACAACTTCTGGAGGCAACTTCTGTTCACTGGTTACTTGTTCTAACTTTCAGGAAATTTCTCCTTAGTTCTAAGTTGCTTCTCTCCTTGATTAATTTCCACCCATTGCTTCTTGTTCTGCCCTCAGGTGCTTTGGAGAATAGTTTGACTCCCTCTTCATTGTGGCAACCCTGAGATATTGGAAGACTGCTATCATGTCTCCCCTAGTCCTTCTTTTCATTAAACTAGCCATGTCCAGTTCCTGCAACCGTTCTTCATATGTTTTAGTCTCCAGTCCCCTCATCCTCTTTGTTGCTCTTCTCTGCACTCTTTCTAGAGTCTCCACATCTTTTCTACATCATGGTGACCAAACCTGAATGCAAATATTCCAAGTGTGGCCTTCCAAAGGCCTTATAAAGTGGTATTAACCCTTCACGTGATCACGTAACTTTGCTAACCTAAACATTTCTCCGTGAAAGTTAATGCAAGCCCGTTTTGCCTTTTCAGATTGCTCCAGCATCTTGGTGTGTGTGTGTGTGTGTGTGTGTGTGTGTGTGTGTGTGTGTGTGTGTGTGAGAGAGAGAGAGAGAGAGAGAGAGAGAGAGAGAGAGAGAGAGAGAGAGAGAGAGAAAAGCTCTCTCAGCGCATCTTATTTCCATTTTGCCCGACTACCCCGGAGGAATTCCTAAGTGACAAGAAGATGGGAAAAAATACAGATGGTATAATTATATATTTTGCAGTTGATTAATCACTGCAAAACATTAATCACATTTGGTAGAACAATAGATAATCAAATTCATTTATCGCCGAAATTAAGTTTCTTTCTGATCAGGAATGGGTTCCTTTAGGATATTGACGTGGCTTTTGCAGCAGCTGGTGGGCTTCTAACTCACATCTGCATTTGTTTGTCACCCGCATTGGCAGAGATGCGACTTTCAGGTCCGTTGCCTAAATCCAGGCGCGCATGTTGACAATAGCAGAAGGCTGCCTAGGAGAGGGACCTCCAGATCAGATTCTTTCAAATCTGTTGGCCCTTACTCCTTCCCAAGCTCAAATAAAACATTTCATAATGAAATCAGTGTCTTCTTCATTTCCCGGACTAACCAATTCACATATGCTCACGTTTTTTTTCCCAAGATGAGATAATTTGGGGCCAACGTTTAAAACGTGAGCAGCATCCATTCTGAAAATTCACCTCCAGTTTGCGTAATCTCATTTTTTCCCCTGTGCATTAGAGGGTACCTGAGGTCACCCAGCTAAATCTCCTGCACTAAGAAAACTCACGGGGCAGGACAACGTATCCTAAGCTAGCTCCTTTCCTTGATGTGCTTATTTTCTAGATGGAGGGGAAAAATATTCTATGGCAGAAGCAGGGCATATGTTTCCGAGATGCCTTATAGATTCCATATTGTGCAAGTCCTGTAGAAAAAGAGGAGAAGGTGAAAGAACTTGAGGCAGGCACAGAAGAAGATGGATGGGCAACATCAAAGACATGCTAGAAGAGCATCAAACAACATTGGTTCAGGCCCCCAGAAGTACAAGAAGAGGAGAAAGAGGAGGAGGAGGAGGAGGAGAAAGGAGAAGGAGGAAAAGGAGGAGGGGGGAAGGAAGAGAAGAAGAGGAGGAAGAAGAAAAAAGGGGAAGAGGAGGAGGAGAGGGGAAGAAGAAAGGAGGAGGAGGAGGACAAGGAGGAGGAGGAGGAGGAGGAGGAGAAGAAGAAGAAGAAGAAGAAGAAGAAGAAGAAGAAGAAGAAGAAGAAGAAGAAGAAGAAGAAGAAGAAGAAGAAGAAGAAGAAGAAGAAGAAGAAGAAGAAGAAGAAGAAGAAGGATGGAAGGACAAAACTCAACAGAACATTACAAGGATTAATTTTAAAAAATATATTTAAAGCAGTCTATGGAACTTGATTTCTGTAGACCTTCATGCAATGCTCTGGCCACCTTAAGATTGTTTTGAGCAAGTAAACTCAACATGAAGATGTTAGCTGTTTCCCCTCAGCCATCAGGGACTCAGATGTTTTGTGAACAAACCCCGGGATATGGAGCGTACATCGATGTGCCCTAACGGTGTGTTTTGCTCTTGTCTTTGAGTGGCTGTTGTGAGGATATTGTGATTTTCTTTTCGTAGTTGCTGACTGCCTGGAGTTCAAATTTGTGAATTGGGGCAGATGGGAAAGAATTGAAAGGAGAGATGAAAAAAATCGAGGCTCGTCAGGAAACATTGGCATGTGCTTCTGTTGAGAGTTGGAGGGGCAGATTGAAGGCATGGTACAGAACAGAGAATGTGTAGAATCGTAGGTCTTGGAGGGATTTCAGAGGTCCCTTTGTGGCGGCTTTCGCATTTTGTTACCACTAGTTGATCGCATGCGCGCCAGTAGTGTGTTGCTGCGGGTACCGGTAGGGGTCAGGAGCAGCTGAGAGCGTAGTGGTATGGTGGCTTGTTTGGCCCACCCACTCGCCCGCGCTCTATAGTCTGTTTTTATGCCAAAAGGCACATTGTGTTTCCAATCACACTTGGCCAATAAAGAATTCTATTCTATTCTATTCTATTCTATTCTATTCTATTCTATTCTATGCTATTCTGGTTTTCTTTTTTTTTCTTTTCTTTTCTATCCTATCCTATCCTATCCTACCCTACTCTACTCTATTCTGATTTTCTTTCCTATCCTATCCTACCCTTTCCTATCCTATCCTACCTTATCCTACCCTACCCTACCCTACCGTATCCTATCCTATCCTATCCTATCCTTTTCTGATATTCTATTCTATTCTATTCTATTCTGTTCTATTCTGTTCTATTCTATTCTAGTCTATTCTACTCTACTCTACTCTACTCTGATTTTCTTTTCTATCCTACCCTACCCTATCCTATCCTATTCTATCCTTTCTTGTTATTCTATTCTATTCTATTCTATTCTAGTCTAGGCTAGGCTAGGCTAGGCTAGGCTAGGCTAGGCTAGGCTAGGCTAGGCTAGGCTAGGCTAGTCTATTCTAATTTTCTTTTCTATCCTATCCTATCCTATCCTTTTCTGACATTCTATTCTATTCTATTCTATTCTATTCTATTCTATTCTATTCTATTCTATTCTATTCTATTCTATTCTATTCTATTCTATTCTATTCTACTCTACTCTACTCTACTCTACTCTATTCTGATTTTGTTTTCTACCCTACCCTATCCTATTCTATCCTTTCCTGATATTCTATTCTATTCTATTCTATTCTATTCTATTCTTTGTTTGCTAATACTATTGTCAGTCAGAGTAAACAATGAATGCTGGATTTGATGATGGTATGTTATCTGATGTAATTTAATATTGCATTGGATGAGTGACGCAAAAGTGACCCAAAGGTGCTTTTTCAAGAAGCAATTGGACATTCTTGGTTGTTGTTTTCTTCCTTGGAAAACATTTCACTGCTCATCCAAGAAGCTTCTTCAGTTCTGAAGAGAACTGAAGTGAAAGAAGGTTCTTGGAAGAAAACCAAAATGTTTTCAAGGGGGGGAAAAAGGAAGCAGAATGTCCAACTGCCTTTTGGAAATGCATCTTTGGGACAACCACAATCTGGATGATGGAGAATCCCCACAGACATTTAGACACAGGAAGTGAGTTTCCTCATGTACCATGTCATCAATGTTCTCCATTCTTAGACACGTCCCCAGGGATGGGCTGCTACAGGTTCGCTCGGGGTCAGGAGAACCCATAGCTAACACTATGACCAGTTCAGAGAGCCTCCAAATCCCACCACTGGCTGGCCCCACCCCACCCCTCACACTGTGCCCTGTCCCTCCCAGGAGTGTCCACACAGCCAGTTTTGGATATGAGGTAAGTACAGAAAATTAGGCCTCCTGAAAGTTCTGGAAGGCTGGAAGAAAACCTGTTTCCGGCCTCCGGAGCTTGTGGGAAGCAGTTTTCAACCTCCCAGAGGCTCAAGGAAAGTCTCCGGAGCATGGGGAAGGTGAAATCCCCACACATACGCACACACACCCAGAGTGTCACGTACGCTAACGATGCCTGCTTCAGAATATATTCGATATTATGATCCAAAAAGCAGTGATTTATTAACAGCTTCATTAGGCCTTCTTCATTAGGCATTTCTTGTTTGCAGCCATCTTTTTTGCTTTCTTTTTCTGCTTCTGAACTTTGCCCGCGTTACTGTCCTCCCTTCAGCCTTCGTCATCAATCACATTAGCCAATGAGAGATGGTAGCGTAGACATGCGCATTCACAGGCCAGCTTGAGATTCCATCCTGACCACAGGTATGTTTGGTATTCTCTTCTCTATGGCAGTTTGATAGTAGTCATAGAGATGCTTCGCAAATTGACAAAGAGGTGTGTATTCAGCCCGTTCGGACAAGTTTGGGAGAACCGGTAGTGGAAATTTTGAGTAGTATGGAAAACTGGCAAATAGTCTGGCCCCGCCCTAGCTGCCTCCTAGCTTATCTTCTTTTGTTGCCCTAAACAGGAAAACAGAGCTTGAAAGCAGGTTAGTGGGGTGGGGAGGGAACAGGGTTTTTGCAGTAACCTTCCAATGTCATGTCCACAAAGCCATGCCCACAAAGCCACGCCCACAAAGCCACACCCCCAGAACCAGTATTAAAAAACCTTGAATCCCACTGTCAGGGTTCCAAATAGCATCCCAAACTAAATCAGAGCCCGAGGCGAAGGATTCCTCAAAGTTCCAATTTATGAAGCGAGCAATGTTGGCACATCTGGGGAAACCTGAATCTGAAAGCTTCCCATTTTTCCCCACCCAGTTGAAAGGTCAAGATCTTGCCCCCACACCCACCAGTCCATCCCATGGTCCAATCTCCCACTGCCATGCTGGCAGCTTCCACCCATCCAGTTCCGGTCAGGTGCAGAGGTGCATGGGGCTCCTCTTGAGGTGGGAGTCCCCTCTCTACATGGGGCTCCCCTTGAGGTGCATCCGGAGGCTCCAGTTAGTCCAGAACGCGGCCGCGTGGGGGATTTTGGGAACATCTCGAAGTTCCCATGTAACACCTCTCCTGCACGAGCTGCACTGGCTACTGGTGGCCTTCCGGGTGCCCTTCAAGGTCCTTGTCACCATCTTAAAATCGCTCCATGGCTCGGGGCCTAGTTACTTGCAGGACCGCCTCCTGCCACATACCTCCCACCGACCGATTTGCTCCCACAGAGAGGGACTTCTTAGGGTGCCAACTGCCGGTCAATGCCGGCTGGCGATGCCCAGGAACAGGGCCTTCTCTGTGGCAGGGCCCGCCCTCTGGAATGACCTCCCCCCCGAACTTTGCATCATCACGGACCTTCCCCTCTTCCACTGCTCACTTAAGACACTTCTTTTTCAGGAAGCTGGACTGGCGTAGAACTTGAATTTTAGAACAATAGAGCCTCAGCCAAGTTAGATAGGTTTTTTAATGGGAATTTTAGCACAGGTTTTCTATTTAATTTCTTTTTAATTCTTGTACATTGTTATTTATTGTAAATTTTTTAATGTCCTGTGCACCGCCTAGAGTCCGTCTTGACGGAGATTGGTGCAGTTAACAAATCGAATAAATAAATAATAAATAAATAAATAAATAAATAAATAAATAGAGGTGTAAAGAAAAAAGATGACCTTGGCTTTCTAGAAAGAATTTTGTTATGGCTACATCACATATAACTCCGTACAATCTCCCCTTCCATTTTCCCACAGTAGAAATAACAGAATAATAGAAAGTGGGACAGGCCTAAACTCCAAAAGAAAAGATGGCTGCAGGTGTGACACCCACCATTGTCCACGCCGTGGTGCAGGAGGCCGACTAGGAGATGCCCACCAAAGGCCACGCTCCTCCAGCAACCGGGCAGAGAACCCATTGCTGAACCTTTTGAAGCCCACCCCTGCGGACGTCCCCAAGCATCTTCATCTGCAGGGAAGAGCAAAAAGTTGCTTCTCCCCACCCATTTCTGCAACTCCTGTGAGCTTTGCAGGAAAACAGTCTGATCTCCCTTATAAGAGAATTATTTATGTCACAAGTTACAGCCTCTAAGCCATGCTGGAAAGCAGCCTTGTGAAATGCCTTCTCTATTCCCTTCGGTAAGTGATCCCCCACTCCTCTCCCTCCCACCTTTTTCCTTCCTTCTTTCTTTCATGGCATCTTTTTCAGGGACTTGAAAACTGTCAACGGAGCTTCTCTCCTTTGCTCTCCTCCCTACTTTCCCCTCCCAGCTAAACATCGCCCGGGCCGTTCTTCTGCACCAAAGCCTGATATGAAAACATTTCGTCAAACCTTTTGCCATGCGCTTGAGGAGGTGCATAGCTTCCCTTGTATTTTGAGCTTTATCGGCGAACCTGGCTGTTGAAACGTTGCCCCAAGTCAATTTCAAAGAGGACTTGGCAGCTCCAGCTTGGAGTATCCAAAGAAAGAAAAAGGGTGGATAGATAGAAGAGACAGAAGATGGATGAGAGATAGGAGAGAGAGAGACAGAGAGACAGAGAGACTGAGAGACAGAGAGAGACAGAGAGAGACATTATAGATAGGTATGTGTTGTGGCTCAGCCGGCTCCGGATGAGCTGCTAATGGACTCCTCTAGTGAGGGGTCCTATGAGTCTGCTCTGAAGGAGGAGGGCGACCTTGAGAGAGCAGAGAGCCCGGCTGGTCATCAGGAGGCACCTGGGTCTTGGAGTAGTGGGGAGGATAAAGGCCAGTTTGTCCCTGATGCTAGATTGAGAAGGGCTGAAAAAAGGAGGCTTCAATTGCATCAGAAGCGAACTCAAAGGATGTGAATTAGTCCCAGCTGCCTAATGACTGGCCCCTCCCAAGAGGGTTTAAAAGGATGTCTTTGCTAAGAAAGTCCTTGCAGAGAACAACGTTCCATTTCTAGGTTCGTGTTTATTCATGTTGATTTTCAGGTTTATGTTTAGTCGAGTTAGGAAGTTTCGTACCTGTTCAGTGTCATTCAGGCAAGCAGCCAAGAGAGTCAGTGGCAGCCAGCCAGTCTTGTGTTAGTCGGAGAAAGGGGTGGGTCAGAACAGGTATGTAAACAATGGAGAAAGAGAGATGCAGAGAGAGAGAGAGAGAGAGAGAGAGAGAGAGAGAGAGAGAGATTATAGATAGGTATATAAACAATGGAGAGATACTGTAGGTTTATTTAATAGTTTTTTAAATTATATTTATTGTATTTTGTATATTTTTAAATTTCCTGTGCGCCGCCCTGGGTCCTCTGTGGAGAAGGGCGGGATATAAATTTAAATAAATAAAAAATAAATAAATAAATACTGTTTGTGGATAGATAGACAGACAGACAGACAGACAGACAGACAGACAGACAGACAGACAGACAGACAGACAGACAGACAGACAGACAGATAGATAGATAGAACTGGGGGAAGGATTGTGTTGTATACTGGAGATGGGTGGATCGAACTTCCAGTTCAGAAGTTCTTCCTTCCCTCATGGTCACATCTTCAGAGTCTCTTCCAGGAATAACACCATGCCAAAGTGGCTCAGTGTCTAAGACAGCTGAGCTTGTTGATCAGAGAGGTCGGCAGTCTGGTGGTTTGAATCCCGAGTGCCACGTAATGGAGTGAGCTCCTGTGATTTGTCCCAGCTTCTGCCAACCAGCAGTTTGAAAGCTTGTAAAAATGCAAGTAGAAAAAGAGGAACCACCTTTGGTGGGAAAGTAATAGCGTTCCATGCACCTTCGGCATTTAGTCATGCCAGCCACATGACCACGGAGATGTCTTCGGACAGTGCTGTCTCTTCGGCTTGAGATACACATACATACACACACACACACACACATACAAGATGGACACATTGACTGAGCGGCTAAGATGCTAATAGTGCAAATGGGTGTGGAACTTCTTGGACCTGTTGACAGGATTGTGTCGCAAACAGGTGATAATACACATGGAGGACCGGCCGGGCAATGCCGGTTGGCGGTGCCCAGGGGAAGGGCCTTCTCTATGGCGGGCCCTATCCTCTGGAACGACCTACCCCCCGATCTATGCACCATCGTGGACCTCCGCCTTCTCCGCCAACGTCTTAAAACCCATTTATTTCAACAAGCTGGCCTGGCATAACCCCCATTCTAACTTTTATAGGGAAAATTTTATAGGGATAATTTTACATTTTAGAGTCTTATTAATTTTAGCACAGGGAATATTTAATTAGTTTTTAACAATTTTGGATTTTTGTATTTTTGTATGGTTTTTAATGATGCCTGTGCGCCGCCCTGGGTCCTTTTTAGGAGAAGGGCGGGGTATAAATTTAATAAAATAAAATAAATAAATAAATAATAGGGTGGTGTCATATCCCTTCCCCTTTGTTGAGAGATGGCTGTTCAATCTTAACAGAGAGTGGGCTCACACTTGCAAACCGGTGGCAAAGATAAGTGAGTCCCACTACTGACCTAACTAAGATATTTCTGTAGTCGTGTGGCCAGCATGGCATCATGGGGCATTGTGACCTTCCCACCAAAGTGGTACCTATTTATCTACTCACATTTGCATGCTTTCGAACTGCTAGTTGGGCAGGAGCTGGAGTGAAGGTAGGAGCCCATCACATAGTGCTCAGGGTCTTACCAGCCAACAAGCCCATTGTCTTAACTGTTGAGCCACTGTGCCACCCCAATAATAGAAGATGCAGATATACTATCCAGGTGTCCCAAATACTGCCAAAGGTGCTTTGGAGAATAGTTTGACTCCCTCTTCTTTGTGGAAACTCCTGAGATATCGGAAGATTGCTATCATGTCTCCCCTGGTTCTTCTTTTTATTAAACTAGACATACCCAGTTCCTGCAACTGTTCCTCATATATTTTATCCTCCAGTCCCCTAATCATCTTTCTTGCTCTTCTCTGCACTCTTTCTAGAGTCTCCACATCTTTTCTACATCATGGCGACCAAAACTGGATGCTATATTCCAAGTGTGGCCTTCCCAAGGCCTTATAAAGTGGTATTAACATTTCACGTGATCTTGATTCAGGCCTTACATTCAGTAGGGTTTTTTCCTCTTGTATTCTTCCAGCTTCCCACCAGAAGAATGGAATGATAATACAGACCTGCCATTGGTTATTCTACAAATGGTTCCTTTCAGTTCTTTATGTCTATATGATTAATATATATAATGCCACTGTATAGTGCCTTGGTAAGGCCACACTTGGAATACTGCATACAGTTTTGGTCACCACGATGTAGAAAAGATGTGGAGACTCTGGAAAGAGTGCAGAGAAGAGCAACCAAGATGATTAGGGGACTGGAGGCTAAAACATATGAAGAACGGTTGCAGGAACTGGGTATGTCTAGTTTGATGAAGAGAAGGACCAGGGGAGACATGATAGCAGTCTTCCAATATCTCAGGGGCTTCCACAAAGAAGAGGGAGTCAAACTATTCTCCAAAGACCCTGAGGGCAGGACAAGAAGCAATGGGTGGAAACTAATCAAGGAGAGAAGCAACTTAGAACTGAGGAGGAATTTCCTGATAGTTAGAACAATTAACCTCTGGAACAGCTTGCCTCCAGAAGTTGTGAATGCCCCAACCCTGGAAGTACAATACAATACAATACAATAGCAGAGTTGGAAGGGACCTTGTAGGTCTTCTAGTCCAACCCCCTGCGTGGGCAGGAACCTTATACCATTTCAGACAAATGGCTATCTAACATCTTTTTAAAGACTTCCAGGGTTGGGGCATTCACAACTGCTGGAGGCAAGCTGTTCCAGAGGTTAATTGTTCTAACTGTCAGGAAATTTCTCCTTAGTTCTAAGTTGCTTCTCTCCTTGATTAGTTTCCACCCATTGCTTCTTGTCCTGCCCCCAAGTCTTTAAGAAGATGTTAGATAGCCATTTGTCTGAAATGGTATAAGGTTCCTGCCCACGCAGGGGGTTGGACTAGAAGACCTACAAGGTCCCTTCCAACTCTGCCATTGTATTATTGTATTATATCATATTTTTCAGAATATAAGACGCACCTTTTTCCCTCAAAAAAAGAGGTTGAAAATCTGGGTGCATCTTATACAATGAATACAGCATTTTTGGCCTCCCGAAAGCCTGCCCCCTTTGCAAAAATGGCCATGCATAGCCTTTAGGAGGCTTCCAGAGTGCTCCTGGGGGCTGGGGAGGGCAAAAATGAGCAAAAAACAGCCTGTTTGTTTTGCTCATTTTTGTCCACCACCTCCCAGCCCCCAGGAGCACTCTACAAGCCTCCAAAAGGCTATGCATGCTCTTTTCTTTTGACAAAAAATAGACTATTTTAGGGAGGTTTGCAAAGTGCAAAAACATTTTTTTTTAATTTGCCTCTTCAAAAGGTGCGTCTTATACTTGGTGCGTCTTATACTCCGAAAAATACAATATTAATATTATTGCTTATTTAGAAGGAATGTCCAACAAGATCAAGAAAGCACCAGGATCTCTCCTCACCCATTTTGCTAGATGTTAAAATGATGGACTTTCAAGGAGATAAAGGGGTGACTTGCAAGTAGCCCAACCTTTTTTTTTAATAGGTTCCCCCCTTAAACCATTGATTGTTAACCTTCCTTAAATCAAATCTTTTTCTGTTGTTGACATACCTGTCTCCTGCTGATAACAATGGGGCTATGCAAACTGATGTTATCCCAGCCGAGGAGAATAATGTCAGAGCTTGCATTGTGGAGATGTCATTGTACTATTTGCTTTGTTGAGGACAGCGCAAAACAATAATAGGAAGGCCAACAGATGTATTGTAAAAATGCCATCTTCCCCAGAAAAAAAAGTCACATCTCTGGCGTTAGTAGGACAAACAAGAAAAAGGATGGAAATTTTCAGAAAGAGAAGGGGAAAGGAGCAGGGGAAGAAGGAGAAATGAGAGGGGGAGAGGTGAAGAAGAGGAGGAAATGATGAGATGGAGGAAGAGGAAGAGAAGGAGAAAGGAGAAGGAGAAAGCAACAGGAGAAGGAGAAAGGAAAAGAAGAAAGGAAGAGGAGATGGAAGAGGAGGAGGAGGAGAAAGGAGAAAGGAGGGGGAAGAGGAGAGGAGAGGAAGAGAAAGGAGGCACAGAAAGGAAACGCAGGGAAGAGAGGAGGTAGAGATGGAGGAGGGTGAGCAGGAGGAAGAGAAGGGGAAGGACAAAGGAGAACAAGGAAAAAGAAGAAGGAGGGGAGGAGAGGAGGAGGAGGAGGAGAAATGTGAAGGAGAATGAGAGGAAAGGAGAAGGAAAGGAGAGAGGAAGAAATGGAGAAAGAAGGAGGGTAGAGAGGAGGAGGAGAGGAGGAGGAGGAGATGATGAAGGGATGGAGGAGAAGGAGATAGAGAAGGAGAGGAGGAGGATAAGAAGGAGAGAGGTGGAAATGGAGATGGAAGATGGAAGAGGAGGAGATGGAGCTGGAGGAGGCAGAGAAAGGAGAAGGGGAAAGGAGAAAGAGGGGAGAGAGGAGGAGGAGATGGAAGAGGAGGAGATGGAGCGGGAGGAGGCAGAGAAAGGAGAAGGAGGAGAAAGGAGAAGGAGGGGAGAGAGGAGGAGGAAATGATGAAGAGGAGGAGATGGAAGAGGAGGAGATGGAGCTGGAGGAGGCAGAGAAAGGAGAAGGGGAAAGGAGAAAGAGGGGAGAGAGGAGGAGGAGATGGAAGAGGAGGAGATGGAGTGGGAGGAGGCAGAGAAAGGAGAAGGAGGAGAAAGGAGAAGGAGGGGAGAGAGGAGGAGGAAATGATGAAGAGGAGGAGATGGAAGAGGAGGAGGAGGAGAATTGGTATCTAGGCACACTTAACAGTTAAATGAGTATAAATAGAGCTGATTGTTTTGAGTTTACCCTGGGGAAAAAGAGCAGAATCAAAATCGAACATAACACAAAGAGGACAAATAAGTATAAAAGGCATTGCTGTCCAGAAAAAGACACCGTAACTCATCCCAAGCTTGCAAGCCACCCCTTGGATGACCCAGCTGATTTTGGAATAATGCTCTGTAGACAGGCGAGCTGCAAGTAGAACATTTTGGCATTAATAAGAAATGATGTATTGGGAGCAAGCAAAACATCTCATTCCAATAAAACCATATGAAGCATACAGATAGCGGTATTAGGATTTGGGGGCGTTTGTTCGACCGAAAACCTGGAAGGCTTACAATCACAAAGTGGTCCACAGTTTCTGATTGAGCCTGCAAAACCTGCAAGGAAGTATCCAAACCTTGCTCCATGAGTTGAGCATGCCACAAATGTGAGTTGATCTCAAACACACCAATAAATCTACAATGGAATGGCAACCTTGGACCAATGTTCACAATTTGGAAGGGCTGAGCGAAACCTGTGAATTTAACCCTGTTTTTGCCAGAAAACCTTAGAGTATCGCCGAGCAGAAGCATCATGATGGAGTTTGATGAGTTTGAAAAGAAAGTAGATGAGGGTTATGGAAATTCATTTAATGACCTTCTTCTTCTTCTTGTGCCATAGCAATCATCAGACCTTGGTGATCCTGTTGGTGATCCTATTTTTATCAACAGTAGCATGGAAACCTTAGATTTTCAAGCCATGATGTTCTTCTGCCAGGACCTCAGTTACTGTATCTTCAATCTTTCCCTGGAGGATTAAGTGAGGTATGCCTTTCCATTCTCCTCCTCCTCCTCCTCCTCCTCCTCCTCCTCCTCCTCCTCCTCCTCCTCCTCCTCCTCCTCCTCCTCCTCCTCCTCCTTCCATATCTGTCATTGAACATTGGGGACCATGTTGGCAATCTTATTTTTATCAACAGCCACATGAAAAAGTGCTGTTGACTTTTGTCCAAACCGATCCCTTAGATTTTCAACCCATGATGTTCTTCTTCTGCCTGGACCTCATTTGCCTTCAATCTTTCCCTGGAGGATTAAGTGAAGAATGCCACATTTTTCCGGGTGTCGCATCTACATGTCCAAAATATTCTAACTCACTTTTTAATGGTTTTGATGATTTCCCTTGGCTTTCCCAGGAGGCCTATCAGAGACCAACTCTCCACTCCGTAGAGCAGGATAGAAAATATGTAGCATCTGACAAGCCTGGTTTTCAATCTTAGGCATGTCATGGCTGCAGAAGACCTTTTCCATTTTGAAGAATGCTGTTTGAACTTCCTCTATCCTTGTTTTTACTTTAGTGGACATGTTCTAGCTTTCATGTAAATTGGAACCGATTACATCACCCTGCCAACAAACGTGTGTATAGTCAAGGCTATGGTTTTCCCAGTTGCAATGGATGGCTGTGAAAGTTGGAGTGAGTGCCAAAAAATTGAGGCCTTTGAACTATGGTGCTGGAGAAGACTCCTGCAAGTCTCTTAGACTGTAAGGCGATCAAACTGGTCAGTGCTAGAGGAGATCAACCCTGACTGCTCTTTCGAAGGCCAGATCCTGGAGAGGAAACTCATTTCATTTCAGCAGACAAGCCCAGACAGACTGCTAGTTTACTTCTCAGAGCAGCAGACTGCTCAAGTTTCTGTTTCAATTCTCTGCACACACTCCCATTGGATGACTTAGCTGCTATGCCTATTCATTGGCTGACCTTGTTCCCATGTCTCTCCCAGTTATAAATATTCATGAATATTCAAACTGTTGGAGAAGACTCCTGCATTGAGTCCCTTGGACCGCAAGGCGATCCAACCAGTCAGTCCTAGAGGAGATCCACCCTAACTGCTCTTTAGAAGGCCAGATCCTGAAGAGGAAACTCAAAGACTTTGGCCACCTAAGGAGAAGGTAGGACTCACTGGAGAAATGGCTAATGCTGGGAATGATTGAGGGCAAAAGAAGAAAGGAATGACAGAGAATGAGGTGGCTGGATGGAGTCACCGAAGCAGTAGGTGTGAACTTAAATGGACTCCAGAGGATGGTAGAAGACAGGAAGACCTGGAGGAACATTGTCCATGGGGTTGTGATGGGTCAGACATGACTTCACAACTAACAACAACAACAAGTTTTCTACTTTAGAATGAATGACCTGGAAGGGACCATGGAGGTCTTCTCATCCAACCCCCTATACTATTTCAGATAAGTAACCATTTAGACTCTTCTTAAAAACATCCAAAACTTCGTAACTAACAAAAACACATAATGACTACATGAATCAATTACAATCTAGATCTTTTTGAGAGGCAAGGAGAAGCGTAACTCCAACTGACTCTACAGAACGGCCTCATTTTCCAGTCCTGGACAACACAATAACCTCTCTGGACCCACTAAGTTGTCAACTGTTTGTTTGTTTTGCATTCTGACACCTCTTGCTGTTCCTTATAAACTTCTAGCAGCTCTGAAGAATCCTGGGGAAAAAAACTACTCGAGTTTAATGGTCTCTCTTCTTTTGTTTGCCCCAGGTGACTTTATCCTCTGGGAAGAACTGAGCAGAGCTGTCAAATGCGGTGAGATTTCCATCTCACCAGTCTCTCTCTCTCTCTTCCTTTCAGTTCCTCCTCCTTCATCCTTTTCCTTCAGCTCCACAATGACTTGTCACTCTCTAATTGTTTACCTTCCATAAATAGGCGATGAACCAGGCGTGGAGTGCTGGGAGATGCGCACGGGTTTGGGCGATCCTCTAGCGAAAATTCTATGCCCGTGATGGCGAACCTATGGCACGGGTGCCACAGGTGGCACGTGGAACCATTTCTTAGGGCACGCGAGGTGTTGCCTTGTCAGCTCCAGCGTGCATGTGTGCTCTGGCCAGCTGATTTAGGCCTTCTTTTGAGGCCGTTTTTCGCCCTCTGGAAGCTTCAGGGAAGCCTCTGGAGGTGGGAAGGGGAGGCTGTTTTCACCCTCCCCAGGCTCCTAGAAAGCCTCTGGAGCCTGAGGAGGGTGAAGAAAGCGTACCAAAAGCAGGGGGTCACACACGTAGCATTATGGCGTGGCACGCCCACGCACGACCCCCCGTGCGATCCCCTCACTTTTGGCACGCGAGCCAAAAAAGGTTCACCATCTCTGTTCTATGCAGTTCGCCGAACCCCCAAATCCCACTTCTGGCTGGCCCTGCCTCACCCCTCCCACTCCAAGGAGTCTCTACACAGTCCGTTGATCCTGCCAGGTAAGTGGAGGGCCGAAAAAGAGGCTTGGGGAGGGGGGAAACGGCTCAACCCGAGTTTCTGGAAGTCCATAAATGGGCCTGTTTCTGGTCTCTAGAGCCCAGTGGAAGCAGTTGTCAGCCTCCTGGAGGCTCGGGGAAAGACTCCATAGCCTGGGGAGGGTGAAAAATAGACCTACCAGAAGGTCTAGAGAGTCCAGAGGGCCTCCAGAGCCAGGGGAAGCAGTGTTTGCCCTACCAGAGGCTTGAGGAAAACCTCCAGAGCCTGGAGAGGGCAAACACCCCTGCCACTGTGGTGCAGGAGGCTGACTAGGCCATGCCCACCATGGCTAAACCTATTCAGCAACGGGTCAGCGAACCCATTGCTGCAGTTTCTGAAGCCCAGCCCCTGCAAAGAACCTTTAGATAACGCTCCCCAGTGGTGGAGGTGTGGCCTATTTTGTGGGCGTGGCTTGGCAGTCATGTGACAGGATGGGAGTGGCCACCTTTTAAAATGTGGTGAAAGTCATTTAACAACGCTCTTGCTTAGCAACCAAAATTTTGGACTCAATTGCGATGATAAATTCTTTCTTTCTTTCTTTCTTTCTTTCTTTCTTTCTTTCTTTCTTTCTTTCTTTCTTTCTTTCTTTCTTTCTTTCTTTCTTTCTTTAATTAATAATAATAATAATAATAATAATAATAATAATAATAATAATAATAATAATAATAATAATAATAATAATAATAATAATAATAATAATAATAATAATAATAATAATAATAATAATAATAATAATAATAATAATACTAATAAAAAATTTATTTATATACCGCCTCCTCTCCCCGAAGGGACTCGGAGCGGTTTCCTTCCTTCCTTCCTTCCTTCCTTCCTTCCTTCCTTCCTTCCTTCCTTCCTTCCTTCCTTCCTTCCTTTCCTTTCCTTTCCTTTCCTTTCCTTCCTGTTGGATCACTGGCAGCGGTGGGCCAGATTTACTTCCAGGTACGCCGGTGGAACCCCCTCTCACCGGTTCTCTAAATTTCACCAACCGGTTCTCGCGAGTAGGTGCGAACCTGCAGAAACCCACCACTGCTGCTCCCCCTCCAAGACTTTTGTACGCGAATCCAGTCAGCACAACCAGAAGATGCTTCAACAAGACAAGAAGCAATGGATGGAAACTAATCAAGGAATGAAGCAACCTACAATTAAGGAGAAATGTCCTAAAAGCGAGGGCAATTAACCAGTAAGGGCCATGTTGGTAAGCATGTGGTAAGATGCTGGGTCTTCGCGCCGCTAAGGCTGACAGCTCGGCGGCTCGATTCCCATGAGCGAATAAACTGTGGAAGGATGAGAAAGCAGCCTCCCTCGATGGCCTACCTACATTCAGGTGTGCCATGGGTAAAAGATAACACCGCCCGAAAAAATTCCTTTCACAGAGGCAGCAGCCACCATGATAGATAGATAGATAGATAGATAGATAGATAGATAGATAGATAGATAGATAGATAGATAGATAGATAGATAGATAGATAGATAGATAGATAGATAGATAGATGACAGTCATAGACAGAGGGATGATGGATAGGTAGATAGGTAGATAGATAGATAGATAGATAGATAGATAGATAGATAGATAGATGACAGTCATAGACAGAGGGATGATGGATAGGTAGATAGGAAGATATATAGATTAGATATGGATAGATAGATAGATATTTATATTTATATTTATATTTATATTTTATTAAATTTATACCCCGCCCTTCTCCTTGTTAGGACCCAGGGCGGCGCACAGGGATGTTAAAATACATACAAAATATATAAAATATATGAAATTTAAAATACTTATTCTAATAAATAAACCCTGCGCTAAAAACCGAATTAAAATCCCAAGTTTAAAAACTATCTAATAGTCAGTATGGAGGTTACGCTAGGCCGGCTAGATGAAATAGGTGTGTCTTCAGACACTTGCGGAAGAGGCGGAGGTCGGAGATGGTGCGGAGTTCAGGGGGTAGGTCGTACCAGAGGGCTGGGCCCGCCACAGAGGAGGCTCTCCCCCTGGGTGTCGCCAGTCGGCATTGTCCAGCCGACGGCACCCTGAGGAGGCCCTCTCTGTGGGAGCGTATCGGTCTGAGGGATGTATGGGGCAGGAGGCGGTCTCGCATATAACTAGGCCCCGAGCCATGGAGCGCTTTAAAGATGGTCGTTAAAACCTTGAAGCGCACCCGAAAGACCACAGGAAGCCAGTGCAGCTCGCGCAGGATAGGTGTTATGTGGGAGTGTCTAGGCGCTCCCGTAATCACCCGCGCGGCTGCGTTCTGGACTAGCTGCAGCTTTCGGGTGCACCTCAAGGGAAGCCCCATGTAGAGAGCATTACAGTAGTCGAGTCGAGAGGTGACGAGTGCTTGAGTGACTGTGCGAAGGGCAGCCCGGTTCAGTAAGGGGCGCAATTGGCGCATCAGGCGAACCTGATGAAACGCCCCCCTGGCCACGGCTGCCACATGATCTTCCATAGACAGCCGGGAATCCAGGAGGACACCCAAATTGCGCGCCCTCTCCACAGGGGCCGGTGTTTCGCCCCCAATGGCCAGAGTTGGAATAATCTGGCTGAACCGAGGCGCCGGAAGCCACAGCCACTCAGTCTTGGACAGGTTGAGCCTGAGTTTGTTACCACCCATCCAGATCCGTACGGCTTCCAAGCACCGGGACATAACCTCGATGGCATCGTTGGGGTGGTCTGGGGTGGATAAGTACAACTGAGTATCATCAGCGTACAGATGATATCCCACCCCAAAACCACGGATGATCTCACCCAGCGGCTTCATATATGTGTTGAATAGGAGGGGCGAGAGGACCGACCCCTGAGGAACCCCACATATGAAGGGTTAGATAGATAGATAGATAGATAGATAGATAGATAGATAGATAGATGATTGACATAATAGATACATCTATCTATTATGTCAATCATCTATCTATGTAGACATGATAGATAGATAGATAGATAGATAGATAGATAGATAGATAGATAGATAGATAGATAGATAGATAGATAGATAGATAGATAGATGACAGACATAGACAGAGGGATGGATGGATATGTAGATAGGCAGATATATAGATTAGATATGGATAGATAGATAGATAGATAGATAGATAGATAGATAGATAGATAGATAGATAGATAGATAGATAGATAGATAGATAGATGATTGACATAATAGATAGATAATAGACATGATAGACATGATAGATAGATAGATACATAGATAGATAGATAGATAGATAGATAGATAGATAGATAGATAGATAGATAGATAGATAGATAGATAGATAGATAGATAGATGATTGACAATAGATAGATGATAGACATGATAGATAGATAGATAGATAGATAGATAGATAGATGGATGGATGGATGGATGGATGGATGGATGGATGGATGGATGGATGGATGGATGGACAGACCAACCCACCAACCCACCAGTATAATTGCTCGCCTGCTGAAGTTGTGGGGGCTCCATCAGTGGAGATTGTTAAAAAGAGATTGGACAGCTACTTGTCTGGAATGGGCAGGGGGTTAAACTAGGTGGCCTCCGAGGCCCCTTCCAATTCGGTTATTCTGTTATTCAGAAAGGAAAGATGGCTAAACTAGTCTTTGGCTAAAGTCCAAGTGTTTAGTTATTGTCCTTTGCTTATGTGTGCATCAGGGGGTTCCAAGGCTCAAGAACATACGCAGGTTAATGCCTATGGAGATGCTCAACAATGCAGGTCATAGTTGACCCCCAGGTGTCTTTGTTTCCCCCAAAAAGGCAACTAGACTTTCTTGGATTTCTTCTTCTTCAGAAAGTGCTCTGCTTCTCATCCGATCAGCTTCCTCAGTTCTGTTGTCCTTATCTGGATGACTAGATAAGTGATTTTTGCCAAGGATGGATAAGACATTTCAGGCATTTGATAACCCATGGCTCTATTTTCGTGGCACCTTTTAAAATAAGATATGGAAATGCAAATGCAAATGCTCTGTTGGATATTGGGTAGCTCCCTTCTTGACCACATCACAAATGACACCATTCGACAACATTTGGGTGGGGCACCAATTAGAGAGAAGATGAAAGAAGGCCGACTCTGCTGCCATGGACATGTTCAGAGAGCAGCACCTTCCACTGTGACCAAGGCTGCCTATCAACAGAGTTGGCAAGCCACCATCAATGAAGATAGGCAAGCTGTGGGTCTGTGCCCCAGAAATGTATCTGAACATGCAAAGAGGTATTTGGTGATTCGAAAAGTGGACCCTGCACCTGCAGGAATACAAGGAGGAGGATGACGAAGGAGGAGATGGAGGAGGTGGAAGAAGAAGAAGGAGGAGGAGGAGGAGGAGGAGGAGGAGGAGGAGGAGGAGGGAGAGGGGGATGGAAGAAAGAAGAAGAAGAAGAAGAAGAAGAAGAAGAAGAAGAAGAAGAAGAAGAAGAAGAAGAAGAAGAAGAAGTAGTAGTAGTAGTAGTAGTAGTAGTAGTAGTAGTAGTGGAGGAGGAGGAAGAAGATAATGATTTTAAGATAGGATAAGATGATGAGGTGAGGTGAGATAGATGACAGATAGATGATAGATAGATAGATAGATAGATAGATAGATAGATAGATAGATAGATAGATAGATAGATAGATAGATAGATAGATAGATAGATAGATAGATAGATAGATGCAGGCAGGCAGGCAGGCAGGCAGGGAGGATAGATGATGATGATGATGATGATGATGATGATGATGATGATGATGATGATGATGATGATGATAGACAGACAGACACACTGACCAACTGACCGACTGACCAAGGGGCCGCATTACAAACCTATATACAGCAGGCTCAATATGCAGATTCTTCTACTGTATATTCATGTAGGACCCTCTGCTTCATTGGGAAAATAGTTTAAATGTGGAAGAGATTGCTCCAGGGAAGCTGAACGGCCACATCATTTGAAATGGTTGGTTATTCTGAACCAAGATTAGAGAATAATTCTCCCAGAGAGAATTTTAGCCTGTGCCCAAAGGAAGGAAGTCTTCAGTTTAGGGATGTGTTGGATGATTTGCATACATATATAGATGCTCAATAGGCTTCCATATCCTGCAACTATCTCAGGCCAAGCAGCAGAGACCTCAGGGTGCTTTTAAATGAAGCCGGGCCATTCCTGTAGTCCAGGGATACATAATGTTTTCTGGGTCGAGGGTCAGCGTTGCTATTGTGGGGGTCCTGCAGAGCAGATCCCCCCCCAAAGGGTACGCAGAAGCGGGGAATAATTTCATTCACTTTCATTGACAAATTAAGCTAATTTGATGAGTTCTCCAGCCATGTAATGAATTAATCTGGCCTTGTGTGACACTCAGAATTGCAAATTGATAAGTTGTGTGGGGTTTCTGGAGGCTCCCTCTGAAAGGTCTAGAGACCTTTACAATAGAATAACAGATTTGGAAGGCACCTTGGAGATCTTCTAGTCCAACCCCCTGCTGAGGTAGGAAACCCTACACCACTTCAGACAAATGGTTCTCCAACATCTTCTTAAAAACCTCCAACGTTTGAGCATTCACAACTTCTGGACGCAAGCTGTTCCACCGATTAATTGTTCTCACTGTCAGGGAATTTCTCCTTAGTTCTAAGTTGCTTCTCTCCTTGATTAGTTTCCACCCATTGCTTCTTGTTCTGCCCCCAGGTGCCTTGGAGAAAAGTTTGACTCCCTCTTCTTTGTGGCACCCTCTGAGATATCGGAACACTGCTATCATGTCTCCCCTGGTCCTTCTCTTCATCAAACTAGACATACCCAGCTCCTGCAACCGTTCTTCATATGTTTTAGTCTCCAGTCCCCTAATCATCTTGGTTGCTCTTCTCTGCACTCTTTCCAGAGTCTCCACGTCTTTTCTACATCGTGGCGACCAAAACTGTATGCAGTATTCCAAGTGTGGCCTTCCCAAGGCACTATACAGTGGCATTAACACTTCACGTGATCTAGATTCTATCCCTCTGTTTATGCAGCCTAGAACTGTGTTGGCTTTTTTGGCAGCTGCTGCACACTGCTGGCTCCTATTTAAATGGTTGTCCACTAGGATTCCAAGATCCCTCTCACAGTTGCTACTACAAGAAAAGTTGCAAAAGGAGACAAAAAAAAATAACTCAACAACTATCTCACTTAAATTTTGGGCTCGGTTGGGGCGATAAGTACCAGGTCGACCTGTATGCTTTGATTCTCTCTCGGCTTTTTTTTCTTCTTCTTCTGTTGCCCTCTGTGAGCTGAGAACATTCCAGAAATGACAAAACCAGCCTCAAATAATGGATGAGAATGGGGAAATGTGTTCCCGTTATGCGCAGATCTCTTTCTCGTGTTAAAATATGACCTGGACCCCTGCTTCCAGTTGTCATGGACCAGGGACATAAATAAGCTTGTAATATCTACTTTGGTGCTATAAATCTCTCTCTTTTCCCACCTACTTATCTCCAGAAATATACAGAAGTCCATTGTGCCCTGCCATTCTTTAGGTGTCTCTGAGGTCTTATGGCATTCCTAACGCACTGTTCACCTTAACGCTAGCTGTGCTGCCGAAATGCGCAAAGAACGTCTACGGAAAAGGAAGCCAGGCATGGGGTTGGTTCTCGACATACTTATTTATTTTATTTATTTATTTTATTAAATTTATACCCCGCCCTTCTTCAAATGGACCCAGGGCGGTGCACAGGAATATTAAAATACATATAAAATACATTTATTTTATTTATTTATTTATTTATTGGACTTCTAGACCGCCCCCTCTCCCCGGAGGGACTCGGGGCGGTGTACAGGTAGAAATTAAAACCATTACAATCAATAATACATAAAACTAAAATCGAATTAAATAAACCCTGTACAAATTTATAAAAATTAAAAACTTAATCTTAAAACCAAATCACAAAATTGAAAAATAAAGACTGAGGTGGGAAAGCTGGAATTAGGCCAGGCCGGCCAGATGAAACAAGTGGGTTTTGAGTTTCTGGCGGAAGAAGCGGAGATCCGTGGTCGTTCTAATGTCAGGGGGAAGGTCATTCCAGAGGGTTGGGCCCGCCACAGAGAAGGCCCTTCCCCTGGGCGTCGCCTGCTGGCACAGCCTGGTGGACAGCACCCGGAGAAGTCCCTCTCTGTGAGAGCGAATCGGCCGACATAAAAAATTTAAAAAACTTATTTAATAAAAAACCCTGCGCTAAAACTAGATTAAAATTCCCAAAATTTAAAACTATCTAAAATTTAAAGCTATCATTTGGAGGTTACGCTAGGCTGGCTAGATGGAACAAATGTGTCTTTAAGCACTTGCGGAAGAGGCGGAGGTCAGAGATGGTGCGAAGTTCAGGGGGTAAGTCGTTCCAAAGGGCTGGGCCCGACACAGAGAAGGCCCTTCCCCTGGGTGTCGCCAGTCGGCATTGTCCGGCCGACGGCACCCTGAGAAGGCCCTCTCTGTGGGAACATATTGGTCTAAGGGATGTATGGGGCAGGAGACGGTCTCGCATGTACCGTATTTATTCGAGTATAACGCGCACACGTGTATAACGCGCACCCCCTAATTTTCGATTAAAAATCGGTATAAAATTTTGTTTCACTTTTTCTCGGCTCAGACCAAGCATTGTAAGTGACAAACGTTGTTGAACACGTGCGGCCATGATAAAAATCGTTTATAACGTGCACTCTTGTTTATAATGCGCACCCTCGTTTATAACGCGCACCGAAACTTTGAGTTCTTTTTTTGGTAGAAAATTTTGCACGTTATACTCGAATAAATACGGTAACTAGGTCTCGAGCCATGGAGCGCTTTGAAGATGGTCGTCAGAACCTTGAAGCGCACCCGAAAGGCCACAGGAAGCCAGTGCAGCTCGCGCAGGATCGGTGTTATGTGGGAGTGTCTAGGCGCTCCCGTGATCACCCGTGCGGCTGCATTCTGGACTAACTGCAGCTTTCGAGTGCACCTCAAGGGAAGCCCCATGTAGAGAGCATTACAGACCACGATTGAGACCCACGTTTATGTGGCTAAGCAAGACAATTGTTCAATGCCCTTATGGGACCTTTCTTGCCGCAATTGGGAAGTGATTCTGGCTTCCCCATGGACTTTGCCTGTCAGAAGGTCGCAAAAGGGAACCACCTGACCAAAGGACACCGCAACCGTCATAAATATGAGTTGGTTGCCAAGCCTCTGAATATTGATCACGTGACCCTGGGGAGGCCGCAATGGTCGTAACAAGCAATTTTGGCCACCAGACTACCAAAATTATGTTGAGACTTTGGAAAAAAGTTCAAAAAAGAGAAACTAAGATTAACAGATTAACAGAGTTGGGAGGGACCTTATAGGTCATCTAGTCCAACACCCTGCCCAGAGGACAGGGTGTTGGACTAGATGACCCTACACCATTTCTGACAGATGGCAGTCCTGTCTCTTCTTGGAAACCTCCACTGATGAAGCTCCCACAACTTCTAGAGGCAACTTCTGTTCCACGGGTTGATTGCTCTCACTGTCAGAAAGTTCCTCCTTATTTCCAGGTTGAATCTCTCCTTGGTCAGTTTCCATCCATGATTCCTTGTCTGGTCTTTGGGTGCTTTGGAAAATAGTTTGACCCCTTCCTCTCTGTGGCAAGACCCACAAATATTGGAAGCCTTCTATCCTGTCTCCCCTGGTCTGTCTCCTCACTAGACCAGCCATGCCCAGTTCCTGCAACTGCTCCTCATATGTTTTAGATCAAAGGCCTGGAGACTAAAACATAGGAAGAATGACTGGGTTTGGCTAGTCTAAAGAAAAGAAGGACTAGGGGTGAAATAATAGCAATATTCCAGTATTTGAGCGGCTTGCCACAAAAAAGAGATCAAATTATTCTCCAAAGTACCAGAAAGCAGGACAAGAATTTAATTTAATTTAAATTTAATTTATTAAATTTCTATACCGCCCTTCTCCCTTCCGGGACTTTTGGCGGTGTACAGGCAGCAATAAAATCAGGGATATAAAATATAAAAATTCATGAAATATATATTAAAAAATATATTAAATAATGCGCCTGTTCTAAAATCATTAATAAAACCTACTAAAACCATTTAAAAAATTACGCCAGGCCAGCCGCACGAAATAGATAGGTCTTCAGGGCCCGACGGAAGAGGCGCAGGTCCGTGGTCGTGCGTAGGTCGGTGGGTAGGTCATTCCAGAGGGCAGGAGCCGCCACAGAGAAGGCTCTCCCCTTGGGGGTCGCCAGCCGACATTGCCTGGCTGACGGCACCCTGAGGAGGCCCTCTCTGTGGGAGCGCACTGGTCGGTGGGAGGTATTTGATGGCAGGAGGCGGTCTTGCAGGTAGCCAGGTCCCTTGTCATGGAGTGCTTTAAAGATAGTTACTAATACCTTGAAGCGCACCCAGAAAGCCACAGGCAGCCAGTGCAGCTTGCGCAGAAGGGGTGTCACATGGGAGCATCTAGACGCTCCCAGGATCCCCCGCACAGCTGCATTCTGAACTAACTGGAGCCTCCGGGTGGACCTCAAGGGAAGTCCTTGAAGACTCTGGAAAGAGTGCAGAGAAGAGCAACCAAGATGATTAGGGAACTGGAGACTAAAACATATGAAGAATGGTTGCAGGAGCTGGGTATATCTAGTTTGATGAAAAGAAGGACTAGGGGAGACATGATAGCAGTCTTCCGATATCTCAGAGGGTGCCACAAAGAAGAAGGAGTCAAACTATTCTCCAAGGCACCTGGGGGCAGGACAAGAAGCAATGGGTGGAAACTAATCAAGGAGAGAAGCAACTTAGAACTAAGGAGAAATTTCCTGACAGTCAGAACAATTAACCTCTGGAACAGCTTGCCTCCAGAAGTTGTGAATGCCCCAACCCTGGAAGTCTTTAAGAAGATGTTAGATAGCCATTTGTCTGAAATGGTATAAGGTTCCTGCCCACGCAGGGGGTTGGACTAGAAGACCTACAAGGTCCCTTCCAACTCTGCTATTGTACTTATAAAGTGCAAAGAAGCAAGGGTTGGAAACGAATCAGAGAGAATCAACCTCCTAAGCTGTTTCTCTCCTTTATTAGTTTCCATCTCTTGTTTCTTGTCCTGCCTTCTGGTACTTTGGAGAGTAAGTAGATCTCCTCTTCTTTGTGGCAGCCCTTCACCACCCCAAGTCCCTTTGGGGAGAGGGGGCGGTCTAGAAATTAAATTAAATAATTAAATTAAATAAATATTGGAAGTCATGTCCCCACTAGTCCTTCTTTTCACTGGACTAGCCATACCCAATTCGTACAACTCTTCTTCATATGTTCTAGCCTCCAGCCCTCCAATCAATTGTCTTGCTCTTCTCTGCACTCTTTCCAGAGTCTCCACCTCTTCATTTATTAGCGGAATTTTCCAATCTAAATATTTTCCCCTGGAGCTTCGAGACCTCCAGATACACAAAGATGCCATTTAGCTGCATGCAGTGTTATTTTTTTGGGGTGTAGGCAAAAGGAGGGAATAATGCAAATTGAGTTTTTTCATGAAAAATAATGAATTTAAAGTGGTGATGGGCTGCACAGCGAGCTTCTCTTAGGCAAGAAAACAGAACCTGCCCATCACTAATAAACCTTCTCTCCAAGCAACTTCCATGAATCCAGTGTCTTTTTCCCCACTTGGAACTGAACCAAGGGTGAAATTCTATATATATTTTTAATACCGCTTCTGAGGACATGGCTTGGTGGGACGTGGGAGGCAGAGAATAGATGGGGGCATGGCCAGCCAGAAGTCGCATTTTCTGGTTCTCCGAACTACTCAAAATTTCTGCTACCGGTTCTCCAGAACCTGTCAGAACCTGCTGAATTTCATCCCTGAACTTCAGTCCCAGATGGACACCTCTTCCAACAATTGAAAAGCAATTATTATTATTAAAAAAAAAAAAAAAAAGCAACCTGCTGGTTTGGTTGGGGATAGGATCTGCCAGGCTAAATTGCTTTTTTTCATCAACATTTCTCCACCCCCTTTGCTCTCTGTCTTTAATTCCTCACCCAAGGAAGTACGGAACTAATTCATTAGGAGAGGATCAGTAGAGGGGAAAAAATAATAAACACACGATGAGTTTTCCGAACAGAGCACGCGATGGGGAGACATTGTGGTCGGCGATTACATGGAGATATTAGAATAGCTGGCCATTAACTGGAGGCTTCCCCATCACTCTGCTGGCAATTATATCTCCTCGGTTCCCCCAATGGGACGATACAACGGTCCCAAGGCGGGAGATATAGGAGAAGGAGAAAGAAAGAAAGAAAAACTAACAAACCAGCATCCAGGTGATTTGAGGATGACACAAAATGTGGCTTTGATTCGCCCAACTCGGCAACCTGCAAAATGCACACCTCTGCAATATGGCAAATGGCTCTCTGGTTTTGGGGGGAACCGGATGGAGGGCAAACCAATGTTTCTCGTGAATGGAGTTGGCAGAGGAATATCATTCGCTCGGCGTAATTATCCCTCATGTTAAGTGGGCCCAGAGTTTCGCTGAGTACATTTTTGTGAGCTATTATGTAAATGACTTTCAAAACTCACCATGGGGTAATAATGAAGGCTGCAGAAAAAAAATCTCGCAGAGAGATAAAGCTCTTCCCCATCTCCTCCTCCATCTCTCTCTCTCTCTCTCTCTCTCTCTCTCTCTCTCTCTCTCTCTCTCTCTCTCTCTCTCTCTCTCTCTCTCTCTCTCTCTCTTCCCACATGGCCTTTAAAAAAGAGGAGAAAGAGAAGGAAAATAATTGCTTTAGATTTCTGCTAATTAATCCATCATTTTGCTGACGCTTTTCAGCTTGGCAATCAAGCGAGGAAACACAAAGAAGGAAAGACAGGTTAGGCCAGAAAGTGGGGCACCCCTAAAACAATGCTCATCATATCTAAGAATTTCTCGAGGCTCATCCCACCTCCCCCCCTAATGTATGTGTGTGTTTTTTTTATAAAGCCAAGCGTTAAAATCTCACCCGCATAATCAACACCTTATCATTCTTTTGGCCATTTTCATGGCGGTTCTATTTTCTTGCTTAAGAGAAGCTCGCTGTTCAGCCCATCACCACTTTAGATTCATTACCTTTCATGGAAAAACTCAATTTGCATTATTTCCCTTCTCCCCCTTCCACTCCAAAAAAAAAAAAAAGATACTGCATGCAGCTAATGGTACCTTTGTGTATCTGGAGGCCTCGAAGCTCAAGAGGAAAATATTAAAATAAAAAACTTCCACTAATAAACAAAGATGTGGAGACTCTGGAAAGAGTGCAGAGAAGAGTAGGCAAGATGATTAGGGGACTGGAGGCTAAAACATATGAAGTTGCAGGAACTGGGTATGTCTAGTGTTATGAAAAGAAGGACTAGGGGAGACATGATAGCAGTCTTCCGATATCTCAGGGGCTGCCAAAAAGAAGAGGGAGTCAAACTATTCTCCAAAGCACCTGAGGGCAGAACAAGAAGCAATGGGTGGAAACTAATCAAGGAGAGAAGCAACTGAGGAGAAACGTCCTGACAGTTAGAACAATTAATCAGTAGAACAGAAGTTGCCTCCAGAAGTTGTGAATGCCCCAACAACAGCAGCATAGACAAAGGTAAGAGCTTTTCCTTTCGTGACTCTAGAAAGAGTGCAGAGAAGAGCAACCAAGAGGATTAGGGGACTGGAGGCTAAAACATATGACGAACGGTTGCAGGAACTGGGTAGGTCTAGTTTAATGAAAAGAAGGACTAGGGGAGACATGATAACAATCTTCCAATATCTCAGGGGTTGCCCCAAAGAAGAGGGAGTCAAGCTATTCTCCAAAGCACCTGAGGGTAGAACAAGAAGCAATGGGTGGAAACTAATCAAGGAGAGAAGCAACTTAGAACTAAGGAGAAAGTTCCCGACAGTAAGAAAAATCAATCAATGGAACAATTTGCCTCGAGAAGTTGTGAGTGATCCAACACTGGAGGCTTTTAAGAAGGGACTAGATAACTTTTTGTCTGAAATGGTATAGTGCCTGTGGCTTGAACAGGAGGTTGAACTAGAAGACCTCCAAGGTCCCTATTCTCTATTAGACTTAAGTTCTAGAAAGTCTAACTGTACAAAGTCCCAAAGATGCAAGGCAACTGGACTTCCTTTGTTTTTCTTTGGAGACGTTTTGTTTCTCATCTTGAAGAAGATTCTTGGATGAGAAGTGAAACATCTTAAAGGAAAAAAAATAACAATTTAACAAGGTTGGAAGAGAACCCAGAAGTCTTCTAGTCCATCCCCTTGCTTATGCAGAAAACCCTACACCACTTCAGACAAATGGTTGTTTCTTAAAAACTTCCAGTGTTGGGGGCATTCACAACTTCTGGAGGCAACTTCTGTTCCACTGATGAATTGTCCTCACTGTCAGGAAATTTCTCCTTAGTTCTAAGTTGCTTCTCTCCTGGATTAGTTTCCACCCATTGCTTCTACTCTCAGATGCTTTGGAGAATTAGGATTTATGGATTTAGGATTTATTAAATTTTTAGACCGCCCTTCTCCCTTGCGGGACTCAGGGCGGTATACAGGCAATAATAAGATCAATAATATATAGAGCATAAAATACAATTAAAAATATATTAAATAGATTGGCCTGATCTAAATCCTGTTAAAAACCCTTACTAAAACAATTTAAAAACTAAAACAATTTTAAAAACTACCCCAGAATTTTCAATGCTCCAACACTGGAATTTTGTCTTTTTTTGTGGTAGCCCCTGAGATATCAGGGCTGCCACAAAGATATGCTATCATGTCACCCCTAGACCTCCTTTCCATTAAACTAGACATACCCAGTTCCTGCAACCGTTCTTCATATGTTTTAGCCTCCAGTCCCCTAATCCTCTTTCTTGCTCTTCTCTGCACTCTTTCCAGAGTCTCCACGTCTTTTCTACATCGTGGTGACCAAAACTGAATGCAGTATTCCAAGTGTGGCCTTATCAAGGCCTTATAAAGTGGTATTAACACTTCATGTGATCTTGATTCTCTCCCTCTGTTGATGCAGCCTAGAACTGTGTTGGCTTTTTTGGCAGCTGCTGCACACGGCTGGCTCCTATTTAAATGGTTGTCCACCAGGACTCCAAGATCCCTCTCACAGTTGCTACTATTGAGCAAAGTACCAAATATATCTTGCTACAACTTGAGCTACTTTAGGTTAAACGTTATCCAACAAGTTTCCACCTTCTTGGATGATGTCTTCCAGAAATGTTAACATCAAAATCAAAGAATTGGATGTCATCAAAACACCTTTCTGTGATCATCATAGACTTTACAAATGATAATTAAACATTCCACAAAGCACCAATTTGAACTGAACATACACATTTCTTCCTGGAGAAGTGCTTTAAAAAAAGAATCAATGGATCCATAGAATTCGTTGTCAGCCAAGTGTGATTGGACACACAAGGAATTTTGTCTCTGGTGCATAAGCTCTCGGTGTACATGCAAGCAACAAGTGATCAATTGTGATCCTAAATTTTAAAATACAATCACCATAAATCATAAGATACAAACTCAGTGATAGTCATAGGAGATTAAATGAGCAAACAACAGAAAACATAATAGGATACTGTAGAAAGTTAGCACCCACCCCTCTCCCAGAAGAATGACATACTCTAGGACTGCAATGGCGAACCTATGACACGTGTGCCACCGGTGGCATGTGGAGCCCTCTCTGTGGGCATGCAATAGTGTCCCACCTCAGTTCCACCATTCATGTGCACACATCTCCCCGCCATGTCAGCTAATTTTTGGGTCTATGCCATGCATGCAGGTGATGCATGGACATGCATGGGGGGTGGGTGGAGGGTTTCAAGCACATGTGCAGGGGTGGGGTGAATGGGGGTGGTGGCATCCCCCCTGCACCCTGATTTTGGTCCCAGGAGGCTTCAGGGAAGCCTGCTAGGCCCAAAATGGGTTGTGGGGAGGGGGCGCCCAACCCTGTGCCCCATTTTTCATCCCAGGAGGCTTCAGGGAGGGCTGCTAGGCCCAAAACCGGTTGTGGGAAAGGTGTGCCTCACCCCATGCCCCATTTTTCATCCCAGGAGGCTTCAGGGAGGGCTGCTAGGCCCAAAATGGGACATGGCGGGGATTGAGTGCATGCACAGGGGGGCAGGGCACATTGCATTATGGGTGTGGGCACACACGCACACTGTCACACTCACGCACATGTTTTCAGGACACAAAGACGAAAAGGATAGCCATCACTGCTCTAGGAAATATTAAAAAGGAAGAATATTTCCCTTAAAAGAGAAACGGAAATCTTAAGGGAGACAGAAGCTCAGAGCTTCAGTCCCTGCCCCCAGCAGATGTTTGGTGCCCATTGAGAAGGACTGGGCTAGCCGAGCTACAAGACAAAAGACCTTCTGCTCCAGGGTAATGGGATTAAGACATGAAGGGTTATCTAGCAACAGAGCTCACTGCATTGCGAAATCGCCTGGGGACATTACATCAGTCCAAGGTTCAACCAGATTTATCTCAGACAACCTCAACTATGACCCCTGCATAGCCCCCTGGGAGTCTGACAACCAATAGAATATATTTCTTGCACAGGAACAGAAAGCTCAAGCTCAATGCCCAAGAGAAAGTATAAATACCTCTGTCTCTCAACTCCATGTTGTCAGCTGCCGAGGACCTCAAACCCATGTGGTCCTGTCCATCAATAAACCATCTTTCCAATCAGTCTCCATGTTTCCAGTGTCTTTCTCCCCATTTGGTACTGAAGCAGATGGATATTTCTTCCACCAATACTAAATAAAGGCAATCAATGTGGATTGTGAGATGCAAATAACCAAGTTATAGTCAAAAGAAGCTAAACTCCAAAATTTTTCAATGAGCGCAAATTTCTCGTCTTCTGCAGAGTCTCTGAGCAAAACTTGTTACACTCTAGGTTAACTCATTTAAAGGTCTAATATGCTGTGTGAAAGGAGTTTTTTTTTGTTCCCTCTCCCTCTTTTTCTCCTAATCCCTGATGACTCATCAGCGTGAAAAATTGCTACCTGAAAACTAGGACAGTGTCAAATGTGCAACAGTAGCCTTGGAGACAAGGAAGGTCACTATTTCTGCACACTCGGCAGCAATGGAGAAAGCATGATAACCATGCTGCTGATTATTTCAACCTCTGGTCCCTCCATCAAGTATATTAATTAATACAAACACCAGGGACTTAAAGGTATAAAGAAGTTGAACTCAAGAGATCTTTCAAGAGTGCCTTGAAAACACCAGCCGAGCTCGGTAATGGGTTGGCCAGAAGAAAGAGGTCAATTGCACACGTGCAATTGTAATATATTTGTGGTGCTCATTTCGGAAAGCTGTGGACTCTGCTGTGGAACAAATTTGGGGGCCTTGAATAGAATTTTAATGATTAGGACTATATCACAGTTCTTGATCTCGTTAACAAATTCACACATCTTACCTTACTTCTGGCAGCTTCTGAACTTTAAAATCTAAAGGACTCCAGGAACAATTTAGCTGGTTTCTAAAGAACTTCTAAAGAAGGTCATCTAAAGAAATCCTGACAATGAAGTTTCATATTGATAGTAGTGTTGGAAGACATCTCCTAGGTTCATTCCCCAGCAGGGACACAGAAATAGACTCAGAAGCAAGCTGCCAGAAAGTTGAATCCTTTAATTCAGGAAGGCAAGGAGAAGTAGTGATACAGCTCAAGTATTCCTGGCTAGCAAAGCAGGTTGAGGGTGTGACTCTGAGCCTTTTATGCTTAATCCCTCCTGCATCTTGATGGGGTTTGATGGGTTTCTGATTGCCCTGGATTTTCCTGTTTCACTGGGTTAATTTTGGTCCCAGGTCTTTTGTTATTCCTGTCCTAGGAGTTAATCCTATCAGGGAGGTAGGAAAAGGGAGTTCTTAGTGAGTTATCTTTAGCCTGATTCCCCTTATCTTGTTTTGAAAAAGTTTTATTGGTTTTTACAATTTTCCAAAGGGTAAGGTAGGGGTTACAGAAACATTTTGAGAACCTTTGCGTCAGAGTCCTTGGCCCTTCCCAGGCTACATAATAAAACATTGGTAAGAAAATTTATCAAAAAATACTACAAGATAAAGATAAGTGAATACATCATACATTTCCCATTCTACGCTGGCAGACTTGTACAAACATCCTGGTACAAAAAGGTTAAAAAAAGTTAATAAAAAAAGAAAAAAAGCAAGCAAGTTTTTTAAGAAAGGCTTCCGCCTCGACAACTGTTTTAATCCTTACTCTTCCTCCTTCCCAGAACACCAGCATCCCTTCGGGTATCGCCCACTTGAACCAAATCCCGTGATCAAACAATTTTTTGGATAAGAAGGAATACCTCCTTCTCATCTCCCTAATCTTTTTTGGGATCTGCTTCAAGATGACGACAACCTTTTGTTGGTAAATTAACGGCCCCCCTCTCTGCGCCTTCAAAATTTCCTCTCTGGTTGACCTTTTAACAAATTTAACATGTATTTATTTATTTAACAAATTTAACTATGCATTTATCCTGGCATATGCGGAATTTATTCTGTAAACTAGGTCAATGTCCCCCCTGATCTCATCCTTAGGTTTACTGATTCCCCTTATCTTTATTGCTCTACTTAAGTGATCCTTTCAGCTGGCATTCTTTCTCAGAAAGTCAAGGTCACTTTTTTGTCCCTGCAACTGGACGGACGTGGATGGGAGGAATCTGTCTGCGTGGCAATGAAGGATGGGACCATTGGATGGGCTTGTGGGTGTTGGGTCAGGGTCTTAAACTTTCAGCTGGGTGGGAAAACCTGGAAGCTGTCAGATTTGGGTTTTCCCAGATGTGCCAAGATAAAGTGGAACTTTTATAAACTCTTATAAAGTGGAACTTTGAGGAAACACGAGCCTCGGAGTTTTCTTTTGTTGGGGGTGTTTCTTGGAACCCTGACACAGTTTTCATGTTTCCAGTGCCTTTCTCCCCACTTGGAACTGAACCAGTGATGGGTTGCAGACGGTAGGCCCCAATACTGGTGTACCGGAGCCTGCCCTGAGCACTGGGTATCGTTCCGGTACAGTGCTCCAGACGGCCCACCCACACGCCTGAACTCCTTACCAGTCTTTTAAGTCTTCGGCATTTTCGCGCATGTGCATGGCGCATACAGTGCTTGTGCGATGCTCCACTGAACAGCTGGAGCGTTGCAGAGGCTCGCGGAGGCATTAAGATGCATGCACACGCTGCGCACGTCCATGTGGATGCCGCCGGGCCCTTTCCCTTTCCAGAGTGAACCCACCACTGTACTGAACCCAGAAGGACATTTCTTCCAACACTCCCTTATTATTCCTGAACCATCCTATTAATCAAAGTATCTTCTTTGCCCCAGGAAACTTTGCAGGTTGGAATGATATGATTTGGAATTAAAGGTGTGGCAGTGAAGAAAGATCCAAGAAGCTTCTAAAATCCAGTTTTTAGTAGTCTCATAGGGGTACGTCAATCATCCCTTTCCTTCTTTTCGTTTCTTTAGACTCGAGACTAAAACATATGAGACCAACATCTGCCTCTACCTAGAATCGAACTCACAACCTCCTGCTTGTGAGAGAAGAGCTCCACCTCTAGGCCACAGCAGCTTTTACCACCTTAATGCCACTTTACAATGCCGTGGTAAGGCCACATTTGGAATACTGCATTCAGTTTTGGTCACCACGATGTAGAAAAGACATGGAGACTCTGGAAAGAGTGCAGAGAAGAGCAACAAAGATGATTAGGGGACTGGAGACTAAAACATATGAAGAACGGTTGCAGGAACAGGGTATGTCTAGTTTAATGAAAAGAAGGACCAGGGGAGACATGATAGCAGTGTTCCGATATCTCAGAGGGTGCCACAAAGAAGAGGGAGTCAAGCACCTGGGGGCAGGACAAGAAGCAATGGGTGGAAACTAATCAAGGAGAGAAGCAACTTAGAACTGAGAAGAAATTTCCTGACAGTTAGAACAATTAATCAGTGGAACAGAAGTTGCCTCCAGAAGTTGTGAATTCCCCAACACTACAAGTCTTTAAGAAGATGTTGGATAGCCATTTGTCTGAAACGGTATAGGGCTTCCTGCCTAGGCAGGGGGTTGGACTAGAAGACCTCCAAAGTCTCTTCCAACTCTGCTATTGTATTGTATTTTCCTTGGCTAAAAAGTTTCCTTGACTCGCTGTGTCCAGACTTTCCTCCCCCCCCCAAAAAAAAACCCCAGAGGTCTCTAATGTATTCCAGAAGCTAAACTGGCCCATTACACCTCTTTCTTTCTCGTGGGTAGAAATACCATTTTTATGTGCAGTACAGTTCAGAAACTCCAGGAGATACTTTGAAGAAATCATAGCAATTTTCCGTCACTCATTTTCCCCTTTGGATATCCCGCTGCCAGGAGATGCATTCTCCGAGACCACCTACAGTGAGATCTTTGCTGCAGGCGACACGAAAGCGAGATTAAGCATTCTGCTAAGGCACTGGGTTCTTAGGAGGTACCAGCCATGCTGTTTTGGGTAAGAAATGTACAGAAACATTGTTGTTGTATTTTCCATCTACCAGCCCAAGAAACATGCAGCACACGTGTTCATCTTCAAGATGGTCTTGTTTTAACAAGCCACTTTCAAAGGATCCAGCTTTAGAAACCATTATTAGTCCTGGGGGGAAAAAACAACAACACAGCTTTTAATTATACCAAAGTTAGGAAGCGGTTTTTGTTGCACAATCCATGTACCCCTTTCAAAGTTATGTTGTTTGGAACAGAACAGGTAGAAGACGGCATGAACAGAGAGATAGAATCAAGATGACGTGAACCAAATGCACAGGTACAGTATAGATGGTACCTTGCTCAATAGTAGCAACTGTGAGAGGGATCTTGGAATCCTAGTGGACAACCATTGAAATAGGAGACAGCCGTGTGCAGCAGCTGCCAAAAAAGCCAACACAGTTCTAGGCTGCATAAACAGAGGGATAGAATCTAGATCACGTGAAGGGTTAATACCACTTTATAAGGCCTTGGTAAGGCCACACTTGGAATACTGCATCCAGTTTTGATCGCCACAATGTAAAAAAGATCTTGAGACTCTGGAAAGAGTGCCTCCAGAAGTTGTGAATGCCCCAACAACAGCAGCATAGACAAAGGTAAGAGCTTTTCCTTTCGTGACTCTAGAAAGAGTGCAGAGAAGAGCAACAAAGAGAATTAAGGGACTGGAGGCTAAAACATATGAAGAACGGTTGCAGGAACTGGGTATGTCTAGTTTAATGAAAAGAAGGACCAGAGGTGACGTGATTGCATGTCCCAATATCTAAGGAGCTGCCACCTAGAAGAGGAGGTCAACCTATTCTTCTGAAGGCAGAACAAGAAGCAGTGGATGGAAATTATAATCAAGGAGACAACCCATGTAGATATAAGGAGAAATTTCCTGACAGAACAATTAATCAGTGGGATGACTTCCTCTCAGAAGTGCTCTATCATCTGGAAGTTTTTAAAAAGAGGAGAGAATGGACAGCCATTTATCTGAAACGGTATAGGGCAGCGGTGGTATTCAGCCAGTTCTGACCAGTTCTGGGGAACCGGTAGTGGAAATGTTGACTAGTTCAGAGAACTGGCCAATACCACCTCTGGCTGGCCCCACCCCCATCTATTCTCTGCCTCCAGAGCAGTGGTGGGTTTCAAATTTTTTAGAACCTACTCTGTAGGTGTGGCCTATTTTGTGGGCGTGGCTTGGCAGTCATGTGACGGGTGGGAGTGGCCACCTTTTAAAATGTGGTGAAACTCATTTAACAACGCTCTTGCTTAGCAACCAAAATTTTGGACTCAATTGTGATGATAAATTCTTTCTTTCTTTCTTTCTTTCTTTCTTTCTTTCTTTCTTTCTTTCTTTCTTTCTTTCTTTCTTTCTTTCTTTCTTTCTTTCTTTCTTCTTTCTTTCTTTCTTACCTTTCTTTCTTTCTTTCTTTCCTTCCTCCTTCCTTCCTTCCTTCCTTCCTTCCTTCCTTCCTTCCTTCTTTCCTTTCCTTTCCTTTCCTTTCCTTCCCGTTGGTTTACTGGCAGTGGCGGGCCAGATTTACTTCCAGGTACGCCGGTGGAACCTCCTCTCACCGGTTCTCTAAATTTCACCAACCGGCTCTCGCGAGTAGGTGCAAGCCTGCAGAAACCCACCACTGCTCCAGAGTCCCAGCTAGTCAGAGTCCCCAGCTGATCAGCTGGGCCTTCTTCTGTTGCCCTGCACAGGAGAACGGAGCTGGAAAGCAGGTTAGTGGGGTGGGAAGGAAATGGGGATTTTACATTATCCTTGTCCTGGAGCAGGGTGGCGATTTTGCACTATCCTTCCCTTGCTGTGCCCTTCATGCCATGCCCACTGGTAGTAAAACAGTTTGAATCCCACCATTGGTATATGGTCTCCTGCTTAGTTGTATTGTACATGCACACAGAGCGTTCCCCTGAACAAATCGGCAGTAGTCTCTCCTGAAACCCACCCCTGCTGTATATCCATTTGTTTTCCTTGATAGCGGTAGGGAAGAACACCAGAATAGGTTGCGCAGAGGATATCGGATGGAATGTTGGAACCCTTGACGCTTTCTGATCTTGCTTGTTTGCCACCAACCCTTGTTCAGCCAAGCTTCTAGAGCAGGGCTCTCCAACCTTTGGCACTTTAAGTCTGAAGGACATCAGCTCCCAGAATTCTCCAGCCAGCAAAGCTGGCTGGAGAAGTCTGGGAGCTGAAGTCCTTCAGACTTAAAGTTGCAAAGGTTGGGGACCCCTGGCTTAAACTATATTGTGGAGGATCTGGTTCAAGGACCAGACCAAGAAATCTGACCACAAACTGAACACAACATGAGCAAAAAATAGCCGTTGTGGAGAAGTGTGCCAAGTCCCGAGTCGCTTGAGGGACACGTGGCTGAGTTTGGAACTGAGAGGAGCTCACTGACCCTGCATCCCATCTCAGAATGACCGTAACTATGTCAAACCTGTCACGGGAACATGGAAAATAGCAGCCTTGGCTGGCTCTTCTGAATGCTAACAAGGATCATGAAGTCCTCATCCCAAGCTGACCCGGGCTTGTACTTGAATCTCAACAAGATAGATGGGCTCCATCAGGCGTGGCTGGGCAGTCAAGGCAGAAGCATAGAACAGGACCCCTGTTCTAGAGCACCAAAGGCTCCACAGACTGAGTTTCAGAACTATCTCAGTACCTATTGAGACAAAGACGTAGCACCAAAGGGGTGAGAAAAGGCTACCATTGATCTAGTGGTGGTATGTATTTCTCCACTCACAAGTGATTTACTGGTTTCAGCCCAGCGTAGTACACTCGGGGGGAGGGGGGAGATTGATGACCATACTATAACTGGTATGGTCTATATTTAAGTTAACTGATAAGGACCATTATGTCCTCTTACACTCTATCTCCCCAGTCCACAAGAGTTTGGGAGACAAGTTTGGGCTTGGATGAGAAGGGAAAGGGTTCAAAAGATAGAAGATAAATGGATTCTACCATGGCAGCAATACAGGGACTTGGGTTGCTACAAGATGTAGTAATAACTGCAGTTAAAAACTTTGTGAATGACAAAAATATTGGAAAAGGACAAAATGGCTCTATACCAACTAGTTGTAAGTTGAGGACCATCTTTGGAGGGTTATGATTGATGTAATTAAGGATAGATGACTGGCAATTTTATGAGGTTTTGCAACTGTCCCCTTCTATAGCAGAATATCTATCTATCTATCTATCTATCTATCTATCTATCTATCTATCTATCTATCTATCTATCTATCTATCTATCTATCTATCTATCTATCTATCTAATCTATCTATCTATCTATCTATCTATCTATCTATCTATCTATCTATCTATCTATCTATCTATCTATCTATCCATCCATCCATCCATCCATCCATCCATCCATCCCTCTGTTTATATCTGCCTGTCATCTATCTGTCTGTCCTGTCCTGTCCTGTCCTGTCCTGTCCTATCCTATCCTATCCTATCCTATCCTATCCTATCCTATCCTATCCTATCTATCTCCCCACCCCTATTCAAGCAGGAGATCCTATACCATTCCACACAAATGATTTTCTAGTCTTTTCTTAAAACCCTCCAGTGAGTCCCTTCTGAAGGAAAGATGTCCCACTAGTTAACTGTTCTCACTGTTTGGAAGTTTCTCCTTAATTCCAGGTTGCTTCTCTTCTTGATTAGTCTTCCATTCATTCTTCTTGTTTTGCCTTCTGATGTTTGGAAAATAAGTTGACTCCCTCTTCTTTGTGGCACCCCATCAAATACTGATCAGATATTGATAAGACTGAGTGAGGCCCAGAGACAGGCAACAAAAATGAATGGAAACGAATCCAGGAGAGAAGCAACTTAGAACTAAGGAGAAAAAATTTCCTGACAAGGAGAACAATTAATCAGTGGAACAACTTGCCTCCAGAAGTTGTGAGGGCTCCATCACTGGAGGCTTTTAAGAAGAGCCACTTATCAGCAATGGTATAGGGTCTCCTGCTTCAGCAGGGGGTTGGACTAGAAGACCTCTAAGGTTCCTTTCAATTCTGATTCCGCCATATGCCCATCATTTCACACACAAAAAAATGAAATATAAAAAAATAATAAATACATTGAGAAGAATACAAAGAAATTCAAAGGGAAGGCTCGATGGATGAATCTCAATTGGACTTTTCCTGCCATCAGTTTTCTGTGTTTCTAATATGGGAATTGCAGCAAAACCCTGATAGGACTCCATTGCTTCTCCTCCAATTTATGGAAACGTCTCCTACCATCCAAGAACTTTCATAACTGAGAAGAGTCCAACTGCAGATCAGTGGTGGGTTTCTGCAGGCTCGCACCTACTCGCAAGAGCCGGTTGGTGAAATTTAGAGAACCGGTGAGAGGGGGTTCCACTGGCGTACCTGGAAGTAAATCTGGCCCGCTGCTGCCAGTGACCCAACGGGAAGGAAAGGAAAGAAAGAAAGAAAGAAAGAAAGAAAGAAAGAAAGAAAGAAAGAAAGAAAGAAAGAAAGAAAGAAAGAATTTATCATCACAATTGAGTCCAAAATTTTGGTTGCTAAGCAAGAGCGTTGTTAAATGAGTTTCACCACATTTTAAAAGGTGGCCACTTCCACCCTGTCACATGACTGCCAAGCCACGCCCACAAAATAGGCCACACCTACAGAGTAGGTTCTAAAAAATTTGAAACCCACCACTGCTGCAGATGTTCTGGCTGAGCAGTGGTGGGTTTCAATTTTTTTTAGAACCTCTTCTGTAGGTGTGGCCTGCTTTGTGGGAGTGGCTTGCTGTCCATGTGACTGGGTGGGAGTGGCTTGGCAGTCATGTGACTGGGTGGGAGTGACCAACTTGTAAAATGTGGTGAAACTCACTTAACAATGCTCTTGCTCAAGCAAAATGTTGGCTCAGGAACTCTGGCATTTGAAGCACGCAAGTCTTAAAGCGGTCAAGTTACAAGACCCTCGCACCCCTCACCCTTTAGAGAGAGAAAAAACCCTTAGGGGTGTTCAAACTTGACAGCTTGAAGACTTGTGGACTTTAACTCCCAGAATTCCTCCTCCAGTCATGTTGGCTCAGGATGGGCGGGGTGGGCGGGGGGGCATGTCGGCACTACCAGTTTGGGGCAAACTGGTCCAAACCAGGCTAAATATCCTCTCTGCTTTGGACCTCAACCATCAAAAGCTTTCCTGGTAAAATATGAACGCTTGGAATTGTTTTCGTAAACAACCTGGCAGCTGATACAGTTGTAATAGTGATGGATTTGTTGCGAGTTTGCACCAGACAGAAAGCTGGCTGCCACAGTGTGTGCCAACTACCTTTTCCAGATACTTTCCAAAAGCCAGACATATGTCAACTGGCTTCCAATAGCCCCATGAGAAAGTGAAGAGAAGTACATAGTTTACAAATGCAAACAAAGTGGATTTCTTCCTGATGCTGTTCTTCCTCCTCCTCTTCCTCCTCCTCCTCCTCCTCCTCCTCCTCCTCCTCCTCCTCCTCCTCCACCTCCTCCTCCTCCACCTTCCCTTTCATCCCTCCCTCCTTCCCTCCTCCTCCTCCTCCCTCCTCCTCCTCCTCCTCTTCCTCCTCCTCCTCCTCCTCCTCTTCCTCCTCCTCCACCTCCTCCTCCTCCTCCTCCTCCTTCCTCTTCATCCCTCCTTCCCTCCTCCTTCTCCTCCCTCCTCTTCCTCCTCCTCCTCCTCCTCCTTTTCCACCTTTCCTTCCTTCCTTCCCATCCCTCTGCCTTCCATATATTCTTCTCCTCCTCCTCTTCTTCTCTTCCTCCTCCTCCATCCATCCTTCCTTCCTTCTTTCCTTCCTTTTCATCCCTCCCTTCTTCTATTCTCCTTCTCCTCCTCCTCCTTTTCCACCTTTCCTTCCTTCCTTCCCTCTTTCCTTCCTTTTCATTACCCCCTCCTTCCTTATCTTCTCCTCCTCCTCCTCCTCTCCTCCTCCTCCATCCATCCTTCCTTCCTTCTTTCCTTCCTTTTCATCCCTCCCTTCTTCCATTCTCCTCCTCCTCCTCCTTTTCCACCTTTCCTTCCTTCCCTCTTTCCTTCCTTTTCATCCCCCCTCCTTCCTTATCTCCTCCTCTTCTCCTCCTCCTCCTTCCTTCCTTCCTTCCTTCCTTCTTTCCTTCCTTTTCATCCCTCCCTTCTTCCATTCTCTTCCTCCTCCTTCTTCCAAATCTAATTCACTGGAATTTCATTGGAAATGGTTATAAATTTAGGGTCACCAATAAGGGAGATTTCATACATCCTCACGGCCGATTCGCTCCCACAGAGAGGGACTTCTTCGGGTGCCGTCCACTAGACTGTGTCAGCGGGCGACGCCCAGGGGAAGGGCTCTCTCTGTGGCGGGCCCGGCCCTCTGGAACGACCTTCCCCCCGATATTAGGACGACCACGGACCTCCGCTCCTTCCGTCTTAAATTAAAAACTTACTTTTTCCGTCTGGCCAGCTTGGGATAGTCCCCCTGTCTTGGGGTTTTACTGGGCAGATTTTAGTTCAGTTAGTTTAATGTGAATTTTAGCACAGGTTGAGTTTAATCTGGCTTTTAAAATTGTTTGTATATTTTATTGTTGTTTGTATGTTTTTTACTGTTTTTATTCTACCTGTGCACCGCCCCGAGTCCCCATGGGGAGAGGGAGCGGTTTATAAGTATTAAATGAAATGAAATGATGATCACCAAATTTTCAGCATTACCCACTTTTTATATTGGTTTCAGAAAATGCTAATAAATAAGCAAGGAAGCAGTAATAAATTAGAAGTGGCTTAAAGCAAAGAAGAACATCAGGTTTTAATATTACCTTTATTTACCAGGATGCCTTAGGTCTTTTCATCAACATTTCTAGAAATTAAAAAAATGTGATTAAGTACAGCCCAAATAATTATGAAGAGAGAGAAAGAGATAGGAGAGAAGGATGAGAGAAAGAAAGAAAAAGAAAGACAGGAAGGAAGGAAGGAAGGAAGGAAGGAAGGAGGAGAGAGAGAGAGAGAGAGAAGGGCATTTACCAGAATGCCTTAAGTCTCTTCATCAACATTTCTAGAAATTAAAAAATGGGACTGGGTACAGCCCAAATAATTATTTGCTCTCAAAATTCCAAATGGATGACGAAAGATGAGAACCCAAAAATATCAGTTTTGGAAGACAGACAGACAGACAGACACACACACACACACACACACACACACACACACACAGAGAGAGAGAGAGAGAGAGACAGCGAGACAGAGAGAGAGAGACAGAGAGAGACAGAGAGAGAGAGATGCAGAGAGTATGAGAGTAAGAGAAACCGAGACAGAGACACACACAGAGAGAGTGAGTATGAGAGAGAGAGAGAGAGAGAGAGAGAGAGAGAGAGAGAGAGAGAGAGAGAGAGAGAGAGAGAGAGAGAGAGAGAGAGAGGAGAATGGGAGAGACAGAGAAAGACACACACACACACACACACAAACAGACACATAGAGTGAGTATGAGAGAGACAGAGAGAGAGGGAGACAGAGAAAGAGACAGACAGACAGACAGAGACACACAGAGAGAGAGACATACAGAGTGAGTAAGAGAGAGAGAGAGAGAGAGAAACACATAGAGAGACATAGAGAGAGAAAGTGTGTGTGCGTGTGTGTGTGTGTGTGTGTGTGTGTGAGAGAGAGAGAGAGAGAGAGAGAGAGAGAGAGAGAGAGAGAGAAGGGGGGGACCATCTGTTTCCCTGACAAGCATTTAGTCCTAATATTTTATCCTGAGTAATTACTCCTGATCCCTTGTGTCTTTCAGCTTCTCTGAGAGGAGACATTAAAATTGTCCACTATTAAATGCTTTTCACATCGAAAGCAGGATTTTATGACCCCATAACTGCAGAATCAGTGGTTTTTATGCTCTTTAGTCTCGGGCGGCATTGAGTGTTTGGTTCGCCCACGCACGTTCGCTGCGGAGGGCAGTGTTCAACCAGAAAGTAGCACACAGCCTTTGACTCTGTGGGATAGGAAGCCTATCACAGCCGGCCCTCTCCCGATTCAGCACTGCAAACAAGAAGCACGCAGGGCTGAATCCCAGGCTCCGAAGGCTGCCAACCTCCCTGCTAGGACTGCCTTGCTCTATCATGCTTACTCGGGTTCATCCTTTTAATATACCAATTTTGGACTCTCAAGTTGCTGGTCAATTAGTTTTAACATCTGTACCGAGCTGAGCAAAATTTCACTGGATCTGCAAGTTTCTGAATCCAGCTGACTAGTCTCATTATCTGTAAGGGGAAAGAAAGGAGTTAACCCTCATTAGAAGTCTCCAGTCCGTCGGCTGGAGCCTGCAGTTGGACACTTGAGCGGGTGTGAATAGAAACAAGGCCATTAAGAGTGCTGGGGAGACAGCTGCTGAGACGGCCAAAAGCATGAGTAAAGTTTATTAATGAAGTTACACGCTCTGATAGAGAGCTGGCATGTCTGTCGTCTCTTTTATTCTCATTGGAGCAGGGTGGAGAAGGGGGGGAGGAGAAGGAAGGAGAAGAAAGGAGGAGGAGAAGAGGGAGGAGGAGGAGAAGAGAAAGGAGAAGGAGAAGAGGATGGAGAAGGGAAAGGAGAAGAAGGAGGAGGGGGAGGGGGAGATGGTGAAGAGGAAGGAGAAGGAAAAGAGGAAGGAGAATGAAGGAAAAGGAGAAGATGGAGAAGGAAAAGAGGAAGGATGGAAAGGAGAAGGAGAAAAATAGAAAGGAGAAGGAGAAGAGGAAGGAGAAGGGAAATGAGGAGAAGAGGAAGGAGAAGGGAAAGGAGAAGGAGAAGAGGAAGGAGAAGGAGAAGAACAGGAAGGAGGAGGAGGAGGAGGAGGAGGAGGAGGAGGAGGAGGAGGAGAGGGAGGAGGAGAAGATGGTGAAGAGGAAGGAGAAGGAAAAGAGGAAGGAGAATGAAGGAAAAGGAGAAGATGAAGGAGAAGGAGAAGAGGAAGGAGGGAAAGGAGGAGAAGAAGAGAAAGAAGAAGAAGAGGAAAGAGAAGGGAAAGGAGAAGAAGAAGAGGAAGGAGAAGAGGAAGGAGGGAAAGGAGAAGGAGAAGAAGAGAAAGGAGAAGGAGAAGAGGAAGGAGAAGGGAAAGGAGAAGGAGAAGAACAAGAAGAGGAGGAGGAAGAGAGGGAGGAGAGGGAGGAGGAAAAGATGGTGAAGAGGAAGGAGAAGGAAAAGAGGAAAGAGAATGAAGGAAAAGGAGAAGAAGGGGAAGAAGGGAAAGGAGAAGGAGAAGAGGAAGCAGAAGGGCGAGGAGGAGGTGGTACGGTGGTGCGGTGGTGCAGTGGTCAGAGTGCAGTACTGCAGGCTATGTCTGCTGACTACCGGCTGCCTGCAGCTTGGCAGTTCAAATCCAACCAGGCTCAAGGTTGACTCAGCCTTCCATCCTTCCAAGGTGGGTCAAATGAAGACTCAAATTGTTGGGGGGCAAGGGGCTGACTCTGTAAACCGCTTAGAGAGGGCTGTAATAATAAATAATAATAATAATACATTTTTATTTATAGCCCACCCTCTCTCCCCAGAGGGACTCGAGGAGGGGCACAGGAGAATTAAAAAACAATAAACACAAACAGAGTACAAAATTTAAAATCACAATTAAACATATCCTGCGCTAAAAACATCTATAAAAACTAAAAACTGTCCCTAAAACCCCTTAACACTATAACTAATTAAACTAATTAAAATTACCCTAGGCCAGCCAAAGCACTGTGAAGCGGTATATAAGTCTAAATGCTATTGCAATATATAGGCATTCCTCAACTTACAACCATTCTTTTTAGTGACCATTCAAAGTTACAATGTTACTGCAAAAAGTGATTTATGACAGTTTTTCACACTTGCAATGGCATCTTCGACCTATCTTTTCTCAACAGGATGAACCTAAATTACTAATCCATGAATGTAGATACAGAATGACATAATTGGAATCAAAGAAACCTGGTGGGATGAAACCCATGACTGGAACATACTGATAAAAAGATACAGGCTGTTCAAAGAACCCAGAGGAGATCTGGAGTTGCATTATATGTAAAAGGCCACAGAAAGACATAAAATCAAAGATGAAAACCTCCTAGAATGTATCTCTCTCTCTCTCTTTCTCTCTCTCTCTCCATCCATCCATCCATCCATCCATCCATCCATCCATCCATCCATCCATCTATCTATCTATCTATCTATCTATCTATCTATCTATCTATCTATCTTTGTGTGTGTGTGTGTGTGTGTGTGTGTGTTCCAGCATAACTCTGGAATGCCTGGGCCGCTGAAATGAAAATGAAAAGGAATGAATTTTATCTATAGTGTCAAATCACAGTAATGTTGATAATGATAGTGTGCATTTTGGATTCACGTTCTGTTAAGATACAGCCTGTTGTGCCTTAAAATGGCTTCTACTGTACCACATAATGGAGTTGCCATGGTAACGGCTTCACGGTGCTCCACAAGGGGGCTCCCTCTGGGAAGGGGCATAATCCAACATTAGAAATTACGTTTGGTCCAGACATTTTCCCCCTATAAATAAATACCCAGGCAATGCCAGATTATCAGCTAATTGGTGGATATAAGAGAAAATGAATGACATGGTCATAGGTATACACTGCACTTCTTGCTAATCAACTAACATAGATATGTAGGAAACATACCACAGTAATAATGGGAGACTTTAACTATCCTGATATCAACTAGGAGACAAACTCTGTAGCAAGTCCTAACCAACTTAGCTGGCAACTCTATCATTCAAAAAGTAAGAGGAGGGAACTAGAACAGAGGTGGGATTCAGCAGGTTCTGACCAGTTCTGGAGAACCAGTAGTGGAAAATTTGAGTAGTTCGGAGAACTGGTAAATACCACCTGTGGCTGGCCCCGCCCCCATCTATTCTCTGCCTCCCAAGTCCCAGCTGATTGGGAGGAAATGGGGATTTTGCAGTATCCTTTCCCTGCCACACCCACCAAGCTATGCCACGCCTACCAAGCCACGCCCACAGAACCAGTAGCAAAATAAATAAATTAATTAATCCCACCACGGAACTAAAGGGACAGCCATACTGGACTTAATTCTCCCAAACAGAGAAGAAGTGATAGAGGGAGTTCCAAATGCACACAGCTTTTCGAAATGCACACGTTTGGCTAAGCCCATATTTTTTTTTTTTCTACAGGGTGGCCATTTAGAGTTGCAGCTGCTGTTGGATTTATCCTCTGAACTATTTCGAAATGGGAAGCTGGGAGTCTCTTTGAATTATATACTTGACTGCTCAGCACAGATTTCATCATGGCGGCTCATCCTATGTTTCCTCCCTTAGAAAGCCATGGCCCCTTTCTCCAATATCCCTGTTCATCTACCCATTAAATAGAAAACGGTTGCTCTTCTAATGCCGGTCCCTGTCTCCGCACCAGTACATCCCACTGAACTCAAATGAACTTGATTCCAGGTAAGTAGGTGTTTTTTTCTCAGCACAGGTATATATGATTTGTGCTCTGGTGGCTTTGCTTAACATCTCTTGGTGTAGAAAAAAAGAGGAAATACTTTTGCTTCTGGAAGGAAAAATGGAGAATGGTTTCTTGTGCTATTTCACCCTCTTATGGTCGGAAAGAATGTTGGCCTTTGAACTGACCTTCACACGATCACGGACCGGCGCCTTTCCCGCCGGGCTTTGAAGACCCATTTATTTCGTGCGGCCGGCCAGGCGTAGTTTTTAACTTGCTTTTAGATAGGGTTTTTATCGAAATTTGAAAATTAGGCGTACTGTTTAATAATTTAATAATAATTTAATTTATTAAATTTGTTGACCGCTCCCTCTCCCCGAAGGGACTCGGAGCGGTGCACAGGGCTAGTAAAACCATAAATACATACATATAGTTAAAAACAAATTAAATATTTCCCTGCGCTAAAAATTCCAATTAAAAAACTAAAATCCCCATCTAAAATTCCTAGCAGCCCCATCGAAGAGAGACTATCCTAGGCCGGCCAAGCAGAACAGATATGTTTTTAGTTTTAGACGGAAGGAGCGGAGGTCCGTGGTAGTTCTAATGTCGGTGGGAAGGTCGTTCCAGAGGGCTGGGCCCGCCACAGAGAGAGCCCTTCCCCTGGGCGTCGCCCGCTGACAAAGTCTAGTGGACGGCACCCGGAGAAGTCCCTCTCTGTGGGAGCGAATCGGCCGTGTGGATGTGTGCGGCAGGATCCGATCCTGCAAATAGCTAGGTTACATTTTTAATCGCATTTTACTTGTTTTTATCATTAATTTTATACTAACTGACTTTTACTGTTTGCCTGTACACCGCCCTGAGTCCCTCTAGGGAGAAGGTGCGGTATAAAAATTCAATAAAATTCAAATTCAAATTCAACTATGGTGTTTGTCGGAGTTTGTTGCATAAATTCAGACCCAGAAAGCGCACACAGATAACTGATGCAGCGGGATTCATTAACTTCTTTATATACATAAGAATAGATGAGTAAATGTACAACACTAACAGGTGGTTCTGTTAAGTAAACACAAGGCGGGAGAGTTACAAGCAAACACAAGCAGTTAGTTTCATTTCAGCAGACAAGCCCAGACAGACTGCTAGTTTCCTTCTCAGAGCAGCAGACTGCTCAAGTTTCTGTTTCAATTCTCTGCACAGACTCAGATCTGTTTAAGCTCCCATTGGCTGACAGTTGCTATCCCTATTCATTGGCTGACTTTGTTCCCATGTCTTTCCCAGTTATGAATATTCCTTAATATTCAGACAGTGTTGGAGAAGACTCCTGCAAGTCCCTTGGACCACAAGGTGATCAAACCAGTCAGTCCTAGAGGAGATCAACCCTGACTGCTCTTTAGAAGGCCAGATCCTGAAGAAGAAACTCAAAGACTTTGGCCACCTAAGGAGAAGGAAGGACTCCCTGGAGAAGAGCCTCATGCTGGGAACGATGGAGGGCAAAAGAAGAAGGGGACGGCAGAGAAGGAGGTGTCTGGAATGGTATAAGGCCGCGATGGTGAACTACTAAATCCACTTTAAGATGGGTGGACTTCAACTCCCAGAATTCCTCAGGCAACCATGCTGGCTGGGGAATTCTGGGAGTTGAAGTCTACCCATTGGACTTCAATATTGGCTTCTTGCCCTGATATCCTAAGACCCTGAAATCAATGTTTCACAGCTTCTTCCATCCTCTTTTTCCTGAAATATAAGAATCTGGTTGTGGTTCTTTAACCTAAATGGGATGAACGTCTGGAAGTGGAAGTGAAGGGTCTCAGTTTTAATCATTGCTCCCCAACTTCTCTCTCAAAATGTTATTCCTCTTCATTTCCTTCCCAATTTCATTTACCTCTCAACAATCTACATCAATTTATCTTCAATTAATTTACTGCCTATTCTTTACACCCAGTGCAAGTCACTGCTTTTCCATTTGCGTCCTTTGCTTCAATATATTACCCCCTAAATTGCTACCTATTTCAAGTTCCCCTGGCCATTACTCTCTACCCAGGTCCCAGCAAATCAAATTGTCTCTTATTAACTCCATCAACATTCATTTGCCTTCCCTTTAAGACATCCTTTTTTTCTCTCTCTCTCTCTGTCTGTCTGTCTGTCTGTCTGTCTGTTTGTCTGTCTATCTTGTCTCACCTTTCTATCTCTCTAGATCACCTAGATCTACTTTTCTGTCTATCTATCATTTATCATCATCCATACATGTCTATCTATAATCTATCTTTTGCTATCCATCCTATCTATCTATCTATCTATCTATCTATCTATCTATCTATCTATCTATCTATCTATCTATCTATCTATCTATCTATCTACCTACCTACCTACCTACCTACCTACCTACCTACCTACCTACCTACCTACCTATCTCTAATCTGATCTGATCTGATCTGATCTGATCTAATCTAATCTAATCTATCATCTTTCTATCTCTTTCTATTATCTGTGTCTCTATCTACTTTTCTATGTCTATCATGTATCTGTCTATCTATCCTCTATCATCTCTCTCTCTCTCTTAATCTATCTATCAATCTATCTATCTATCTATGCTACCTAATCTAATCTATCTATCTTTCTATCTCTCTCTATCCTCTGTTTCTGTATCTACTTTTCTATGTCTATCATGTATCTGTCTGTCTGTCTCTCTCTGTCCCTCTGTCTCTCTCTCTCAATCTATCCAACTATCGATCTATTTATCGATCTATCAATCTATCTATTATCTATCGATCCATCTCTTCATATATTTTTGAAACTAGGTGGGACTTAATTTTTCTTCTTCAAAAGATCCATTGTTTCCCCCCCCCACTTAAAAAGTCCTATATTTCTTCTATCCCATAGTCCTCCCTCCGTTCTCAAAGCTGAACAAAATCCATTCCTCTGCTGAGCACCTCAAGGTAAAGTTCAAACCCAGAGAATGAAAGCTGGAGGTTCTCGTTTCGTGGGTTCATCAGCAACAAAATCCCTGCTTCAACCGAGCGTCCGGTCCATTTCCCATTCAGACGCTCTGCAGAGGAAACACTGTCACAAACCTAGTCCTCATGAAGAATGTGGTCCAGCGAGGTTTAATAATCACTCCCAGACCCCCATGGAATTTTGCAAGGAAGCTTTCATCCAGAAGTTTCTTTTTGTCTTTCAGAGGCATTTAACCACGGGGACTTGCAGAACAGTGAAACCAAGTGGTTGGAATTAATGACCTTTTACTTATCCATCATTCTGTCCAACCTGACTTCTGGATTTTGCCAGAAAGCGCCTGGGAGGCTGGCAGGAGCAGAGAGCTGTCCGTCCTTTGAGAAACGGGTATATTCTCATTCCAGCGACTGGTGGCCCATAGCCCACTGGCTCCGAGATCAAAGATATTGATTCAACAGTCACTTTGAAGGGAACCTGGCATGCGGGCTGTTGAATAAATAATGAAAAAATCATTAACATAAAAGAGAAATTTAAATATGCATTCACCTTGGCGCAATCTGTATTTTCTTGATACTTTTGAACTTTTCTTTTTTTTAAAAAAAATATAGCAGATGCGTCGCCAAATGAGCTTAAACTCTTGATCTTCTTTTGTCTGCTTTTCTACAAAAGTTCTTTTTTTCCTGCACGATCGATCAGCGCGCAACGAATGGGCTTTGTTCAGTAAAGCTTACACGATTCCCTTCAAGCAAGTTCAAACTTCTGTTCATGTGCCATATCTTTGTGGTTGGTTTCTCCCACCCCCACCCACCTCCCCATCACGCCATCTCCAGCTGGTCGGCCCAAAGTCACCCAGCCGGCTTTCAGGACTAAGGTGTGACTATAAGTCACTATCTCCAGGTGATTGCACAAATGGGTTTCATGCTTAAGGCGGGTCTAGAACTCACCATCTCCTGGTGATTGGCTCAAAGCCAGCTTTCATGCCTAAAATGGGATTGGAAGTCACTGTTTCCTGGGCTATCCATCTATCGCCCATCCATCCATCCATCCGCCCATCCATCCATCCATCCATCCATCCATCCATCCATCCATCCATCCATCCATCCATCCATCCATCCATCCATCTATCTATCTATCTATCTATCTATCTATCTATCTATCTATCTATCCATCATATCTATCATCTATCTATTATGTCAATCATCTATCTATCTATCTATCTATCTATCTATCTATCTATCTATCTATCTATCTCTATCTATCTATCTATCTATCTATCTATCTATCTATCTATTTATCATTTATCTATCTCTCTATATCTGTATCTCTTTTCTATCTATCTATATGTGTGTGTGTGTGTTTGTGTACAGCATGTCTATCTTCTCTCCCTATCTGCCTGCCTGCCTACCTACCTACCTATTTATCTATCATCTGCGTATCTGTTTCACTATCTATCTTTCAATCTATCATCTTTGTCTTTCTAACCATCCTCTCATCCATCTCTCTCTCTCCCTTTCTCCCTCTCCCTCTCTCTTCTTCTTTCTCTCGCCCTCCCTCTCTCTCATTTATCTATTATCTGTGTATCTATTTATAACTATCTATCTTTCAATCATATATCTGTCTATCTAACCAGCCTCTCATCTATCTATCTATCTATCTATCTATCTATCTATCTATCTATCTATCTATCTATCTATCTATCTATCTATCTATCTATCTATCTATCTATCTCATCTCATCTCATCTAATTTATCTATCATCCTTCAATCTATCATTGTCTGTCTGTCTGTCTGTCTGTCTGTCTGTCTGTCTGTCTGTCTGTCTGTCTGTCTGTCTGTCTGTCTCTATCTATCTATCTATCTATCTATCTATCTATCTATCTATCTATCTATCTATCTATCTATCTATCTATCTTCATAGCTAAGGCAGGGCTAGAACTCACCATCTCCTGGTGATTGACTCCAAGTCAAACTCTCCTCCTCTTCTCCTTCTCCTCCCTCCTCCTCCTCCTTTTCTCTCTTCCTCTTCTCTCTCTCTTCCTCCTCCTCCTCTTTTCCTTTTTACATATTTCCTTTTTGTACATTTTAGTACAGCATAACATCAATTCAACAACAAATAATAAATCTGTAAAATGCAATAACTGTTATAGGCAACGGCTCAGAAACTGGGGTGCTTTGTCCTGAATATCAAATCTTGTCGAAACCAACTTGCTGCATTGCCATTGTAAAATTGTCAAAACCTCCCCACTGACCATGCCTGCAATTATTTCTGCTGGGGAATGAAAGATTTGATCAGCGGAGTCCGTTCTCTTTCCTTTTCTCCGTTTTTCCTGTAACTTGTTTCTGTCTATCTTATTATTTCCCTCTCCGGCTCAATCAAATGTTGCATATCCCCTTGATGGAGATGAAAATCTGTATTTATTTGCTCCTGTTATCTTGAGAAGTAAAGGAAAAGAAATGGGAAAAGAGAGAGAGAGAGAGAGAGAGGGAGGGAGGGAGGGAGGGAGAGAGAAGAGAACATGACTGATTGAGCAGTTGGACATCCAACAAAATTGTTCATTTTCCCACCTGAGAATGTGGGTTTTAACATGTTCGCCCTTTCTAAATATCAGAAATAAATGATGTAAGACGTGAAATTGGCTGGAATAATTTTCTCTCTCTCGATTCTCAGATAAATAAAAGAACACAACCTGAGCCTCACCGTTCTCACAAAAATAAAGAACACTTGAACAAATCCCAAAAATTCAGGTCAACCTTAACTTGTGACCATAACGGAGCCGGAAATTTCTGTTGCTAAGCAAGATAGCTAAATGAGATTTGCCTCATTTTACAACCTTGCTTGTTACAGTGGTTAAGTCAGGGGCCAGCAACCTGCGGCTCTCGAGCTGCATGTGGCTCTTTCATCCCTCTGCTGTAGCTTCCTGTCGCCGCTCAGCTCGACAATTGACAGGGCTTTCGGTTAGGACACATAGAGGAAAAAAGGATGCTGAGCTGGGAGGAGACTCTATGGTATGGGAACTGGACTTCCGGTCAGCTTGAGAATTGAACAGGGGGGCTTCCGGTTAGGATCTTTGTGGCTCTTTGAGTATTTAAGGTTACCGAACGCTGTGTTAAGTGAATCCCCACAGTTGTTAAGTTACTAACACTGTTGTAAGGTGAATCTGGGATTTCCCATTGATTTCATTAATTTAAAGGTCACAGAAGATGATCGCATGACCCTGGGACACTGCGACTGTTGTAAATATGAGCCAGTTGCCAAGCATCTGAATTTTGATCACGTGACCATGGGGGATTCTGTGATGATTGTATGCATGAAAAAATGGTCATGTTCAGGGGTGAAATCTACTTACCTTCGCTACCAGTTTGCCAATGTGAGTGCTTGCGCCACCTCCGTGCAAGGTGCAGAGCATCACAAACCGATGGGATGACATCAGGATGGGTGGGTGGAGCCTGTTACTGAGCTCTCCTGCAAAGGTAAATAGAACAGCAAAGGGAGGGGGGAATCATGTGATTTACAATACAATACAATACAATAGCAGAGGTGGAAGGGACCTTGTAGGTCTTCTAGTCCAACCCCATGCGTGGGCAGGAACCTTATACCATTTCAGACAAATGGCTATCTAACATCTTTTTAAAGACTTCCAGGGTTGGGGCATTCACAACTTCTGGAGGCAAGCTGTTCCAGAGGTTAATTGTTCTAACTGTCAGGAAATTTCTCCTCAGTTCTAAGTTGCTTCTCTCCTCGATTAGTTTCCACCCATTGCTTCTTGTCCTGCCCCCAGGTGCCTTGGAGAATAGTTTGATTCCCTCTTCTTTGTGACACCCTCTGAGATATTGGAATACTGCTATCATGTCTCCCCTGGTCCTTCTCTTCATCAAACTAGACATACCCAGCTCCTGCAACCGTTCTTCATATGTTTTAGTCTCCAGTTCCCTAATCATCTTGGTTGCTCTTCTCTGCACTCTTTCCAGAGTCTCCACGTCTTTTCTACATCGTAGCAACCAAAACTGTATGCAGTATTCCAAGTGTGGCCTTACCAAGGCACTATACAGTGGCATTAACACTTCACGTGATCTAGATTCTATCCCTCTGTTTATGCAGCCTAGAACTGTGTTGGCTTTTTTGGCAGCTGCTGCACACTACTGGCTCATATTTAAATGGTTGTCCACTAGGACAGTGTTTCTCAACCTTGGCAACTTGAAGATGTCCGGACGTCAACTCCCAGAATTCCCCAGCCAGCATTCGCTGACTGGGGAATTCTGGGAGTTGAAGTCCGGACATCTTCAAGTTGCCAAGGTTGAGAAACACTGCACTAGGATTCCAAGATCCCTCTCACAGTTGCTACTATTGAGCAAGGTACCACCTATACTGTACCTGTGCATTTTGTTTTTCTTGCCTAAATGTAGAACCTTACTTTTTTCACAATTGAATTTCATTTTATTAGATAGTGCCCAATGTTCAGGTTTGTCAAGATTTAGATTAGCTAGAAAGGAGGAAATCGGATTTCTGATCATCGAAAATACCGGTTCGCCCAAACTGGTAGCATTTTTTCGCTACCAGTTCGGGTGAAGTGCTCTGAACCAGTACCATTTTGCCCCTGGTCATGTTACTGTTAAATATCACAGAGCATAGTCTCCTCGTTTTCTCAAAATTGCACCGGCTTCTCTCCAAAGGGATCGCAAAGTTTCCCTCTGTGGAACCATCCGATTCACTTTGAAAGTCGATTTTCGCTGGAAACTTTAAAGGTGAAAGAATGTTTCCTGCTCTTATCATCTAACAGCGATCGAGGTACGCAGAGATTAGAACATTAGCAAGAAGGGAAGGTGAAGGAAGGAGAGCTAGAGAAAAGAACAATCCAAGCAAACGTGCAGAAATCATCTGTGAATGAATCCGCTACAGGTAGTCTCACTTGTTCAGTGAGCCTTGTCCCGTTTTACCACGTTCTTTGCCCCATTTGTTAAGTGAATCACTGCGGTTGTTAAATTAATAACACCGTTGTTAAACGAATCTGGTTCCCCCATGACCTTTCCTTGTCACATGGGCGCAAAAAAAAGAACCACGTGACCCCAGGACCCTGCAACCATCATAAATGCGAGTCAGTTGTCGAGCATCCAGATGTAAATCGCATGACCATGAGGATGCTGCAATTGTGTGAGCAAAATGGCACTATCACTTTTTTCAGTGCCGTTGTAGCTTTGAACAGTCACTAAGTAAAGTGTTGCACATCAAGGACTGCCTATACATCCTAGTGATAACAGGCATGTGTGAATGGGCCAAAAGAAACAGAATAACAATGTTGGAAGGAACCTTGGAGGTCGTCTACAACTTTCACAACTTCTGGAGGCAACTTCTGTTCCACTGATTAATTGTTCTAACTGTCAGGAAATTTCTCCTCAGTTCTAAGTTGCTTCTCTCCTGGATTAGTTTCCACCCATTGCTTCTTTTTCTGCCCTCAGGTGCCTTGGAGAATAGCTGGACTCCCTCTTCTTTGTGGCACCCTCTGAGATATCGGAACACTGCTATCATGTCTCCCCTAGTCCTTCTCATTAAACTAGACATACCAAGTTCCTGCAACCATTCTTCATATGTTTTAGTCTCCAGTCCTCTAATCATCTTGGTTGCTCTTCTCTGCACTCTTTCCAGACTCTCCACGTCTTTTCTACATCATGGCGACCAAAACTGTATGCAGTATTCCAAGTGTGGCCTTACCAAGGCACTATACAGTGTCATTAACACTTCACGTGATCTAAATTCTATTCCTCTGTTCATGCAGCCTAGAACTGTGTTGGCTTTTTTGGCAGCTGCTGCCCACGACTGGCTCCTATTTAAATGGTTGTCTACTAGGACTCCAAGATCCCTTTCACAGTTATACTATACCTGTGCATTTCATTTTTGTTGCCTAAATGTAGAATCTTACTCTTTTCTGCCTCATACATCCCTGCGACCGATTCGGTCCCACAGAGAGGGACTTCTCCGGGTGCCGTCCACTAGGCTGTGCCAGCGGGCGACGTCCAGGGGAAGGGCCTTCTCTGTGGCGGGCCCGACCCTCTGGAACGACCTTCCCCCCGAAATCAGAACGACCACTGACCTTCGCTCCTTCCGACAGCTTTTAAAAACTCATTTCTTCCGTTTGGCTGGCCTAGGGTAATTTTAATTAGTTATGGTGTTAAGGGGTTTTAGGGACAGTTTTTAGTTTTTATAGATGTTTTTAGCGCAGGATATGTTTAATTGTGTTTTTTAAATTTTGTACTCTGTGTTTATTGTTTTTTAATTCTCCTGTGCCCCGCCTCGAGTCCCTCTGGGGAGAGAGAGCGGGTTAGAAATAAAAATTTATTATTATTATTTATTATTTCGCCATTGAATTTCATTTTATTAGATAGTGCCCAATGTTCAAGTTTGTCAAGATCCTTCTGTATCTTAAGCCTATCTTCTGGAGTGTTGGCTATTCCTGCCAGCTTGGTGTCGTCTGCAAATTTGATGAGTTCCCCATTTATTCCCTAGTCTATATTTCATAAAATTGTTCATTCTCCCGCTCTTTAATTTCAAATGTTAATCTGCTCATTTCTGCACATTCCATGATCTTATGAATAACTTCCTCTTGTGAAGGTAATTTCTCATTTCTCCAGCTGTTACAATGTCATAAGGGTTAACCGGAGAGGCAGTTTCGGTAAGCAGGGCAATAAAGATGAGGCTAGAAGCAACACCAGAATGTTTCCTTCCTTCCTGCCTTCCTTACAGGATGAGCCCTGGAAAGTGGAACAAAAGCAAAAGGAGAGTTCTTCCAACAACCGGTTCTCCCACCTGCTTAGAAAGTTAACAACCGGTTCTCCCAAATAGGTGCAAACTGGCTGAATCCCACCACTACTTGGAGGTCTTCGAGTCCAATCCCTGCTCCAGCAGGAGAGCCTATACCATTTCAGACGAGTAACTGTCCAGTCTCTTCCTAAAAACCTCGAGTGATGATGCCCATACAACCTCTGAAGGCAACTTCTGTTCCACTGGTTAATTGTTAATAATATTTGCAATGCCACACCCATTGAATACAGTTAGAACCAATTCACCTTGAAGCTTCTACAGTGATCGCCAAGCACAGGACAATTCCCTCCCCACTCCAGGGAAAGGATACTGCAAAATCTCCATTCCCTCCCCACTCCAGGGGAAGGATACTGCAAAATCCCCATTCCCTCCCCATTCCAGGGAAGGATACTGCAAAATCCCCATTCCCTCCCCACTCCAGGGAAGGATACTGCAAAATCCCCATTCCCTCCCCACTCCAGGGGAAGGATACTGCAAAATCCCCATTCCCTCCCCACTCCAGGGGAAGGATACTGCAAAATCCCCATTCCCTCCCCACTCCAGGGAAGGATACTGCAAAATCCCCATTCCCTCCCCACTCCAGGGAAGGATACTGCAAAATCCCCATTCCCTCCCCACTCCAGGGAAGGATACTGCAAAATCCCCATTCCCTCCCCACTCCAGGGAAGGATACTGCAAAATCCCCATTCCCTCCCCACTCCAGGGAAGGATACTGCAAAATCCCCATTCCCTCCCCACTCCAGGGAAGGATACTGCAAAATCCCCATTCCCTCCCCACTCCAGGGGAAGGATACTGCAAAATCCCCATTCCCTCCCCACTCCAGGGGAAAGATACTGCAAAATCTCCATTCCCTCCCCACTCCAGGGGAAGGATACTGCAAAATCCCCATTCCCTCCCCACTCCAGGGGAAGGATACTGCAAAATCCCCATTCCCTCCCCACTCCAGGGGAAGGATACTGCAAAATCCCCATTCCCTCCCCACTCCAGGGGAAGGATACTGCAAAATCCCCATTCCCTCCCCACTCCAGGGGAAGGATACTGCAAAATCCCCATTCCCTCCCCACTCCAGGGGAAGGATACTGCAAAATCCTCATTTCCTCCACACTCCAGAACTTACTGAATTTCACTCAAGACTATGGATTTCAGAGGTCTGAATTTGAAAATTAGCGAAGTGAAGGAAGGAGGCAGAAAAAAGAAATACAGAAACAGAAGACTGCAAGAGAAAGTCATAACAACTTTTCGTTGATTTCTTTGCCTTTTAGTTAATTTTCAGTTTATCTCTGTGTTGCTTTTTTTCTAAAAAAAAAAAATGCAGACCATTTCTTCCTCAAATTAATTTGCTTAAACATTCATGAATGGAAACATTTTTAATAGGTATGTGTGCATGTTTTTCAATTACTAGCAAACTGGGGCAGTCCGTGAACCATATATAATGAGAGTTTTCTGTTGTTGGTTTGTTTGTACCAGCTATGATAGTACATGTTGCATTGATAGCAGCCAAGGCCAATAAGGTGCTGGAATTCTTGCAGGACGGTCTTGATAAGGGTCTGTCCCCCAACACCATCCGGCATCAGGTGGCTGCTTTGGGGTTGGTCCTCACATGGGGGGGCGAGCTGTCACTCTCCCAACATCCAACCGTACGTCGGTTCCTCAAGGGGGCTTCCAACCTACGTCCAGCGGCGGTCCACAGATATCCTACTTGGGATCTTTCCAAGGTCTTGGTCGCTCTCACAGTCGCCCCCTTCGAGCCTCGGCCAGGCGGATCTCGGACCTGCATGCGCTTTCTGTTAGGCATGACTTGTGTACATTCTACCCTGACAGAGTTGTTCTCAGGCCAGATCCCTCGTTTATGCCGAAGGTGGGGTCATGGTTTCACCGGTCCCAGGAGATTGTTTTCCCAAACTTTTACCCTGATCCTGTACAACCTCAAGAGCAGCTCTGGCACATGCTGGATGTGCGAAGAACTCTGGGAATATATATTAGACGTACGGCGGCTTTCCATCGTTCAGAGACTCTGTTTGTTTCCTTTCTGCCTTCCTCCCTAGGTCACAAGGTGTAACCTGCATTGGTCGTTGGGTCCTCTCTTAGGGAATGTTATATTTTTTGGAAAAGGAAGGGAGTAGGGAAACAGGAATCACTTGTATTATTTGAATTTTACTGCCAGTTCTTTGTTTTATTGAACGAGGGAAATTGTACAGGTTAGGATTTGTTCTACATTTAGGCAAGAAAAACGAAATGCGCAGGTACAGTATAGGTGGTATCTTGCTCAATAGCAGTAACTGTGAAAGGGATCTTGGAGTCCAAGTGGACAACCATTAAAATATGAGCCAGCCGTGGGCAGCAGCTGCCAAAAAAGCCAACACAGTTCTAGGCAGCATCAACAGACGGATAGAATCAAGATCACGTGAAGTGTTAAAATCACTTTATAAAGCCTTGGTAAGGCCACACTTGGAATCCTGCATTCAGTTTTGGTCGCCACGATGTAGAAAAGATGAGGAGACTCTAGAAAGAGTGCAGAGAAGAGCAACAAAAATTATTAGGGGGCTGGAGGCTAAAACATATGAGGAACGATTGCAGGAACTGGGTAGGTCTAGTTTAATGAAAAGAAGGACCAGGGGAGACATGATACATGAGGCTCCCCTTGAGGTGCACCCGAAAGCTGCAGCTAGTCCAGAACGCAGCCACGCGGGTGATTACGGGAGCGCCTAGACACTCCCAAATAACACCTATCCTGCGCGAGCTGCACTGGCTTCCTGTGGTCTTTCGGGTGCGCTTCAAGGTTTTAACGACCATCTTTAAAGCGCTCCATGGCTCGGGGCCTAGTTATATGCGAGACCGCCTCCTGCCCCATACATCCCTCAGACCGATACGCTCCCACAGAGAGGGCCTCCTCAGGGTGCCGTCGGCTGGACAATGCCGTCTGGCAACACCCAGGGGAAGAGCCTTCTCTGTGGCGGGCCCAGCCCTCTGGAACGACTTACCCCCTGAACTCCGCACCATCTCCGACCTCCGCCTCTTCCGCAAGTGTCTGAAGACACATCTATTCCATCTAGCCGGCCTAGCGTAACCTCCATTACTGACTATTAGACAGTTTTAAAATTGGGATTTTTAATTCGGTTTTTAGCGCAGGGTTTTATTTATTAGAATAAGTTTTTTAAATTTTATATATTTTGTATGTATTTTAACATCCCTGTGCGCCGCCCTGGGTCCATTTGGAGAAGGGCGGGGTATAAATTTAATAAATAAATAAATAAATGATAGCAGTCTTCCAATATCTCAGGGGTTGCCCCAAAGAAGAGGGAGTCAAGCTATTCTCCAAATCACCTGAGGGCAGAACAAGAAGCAATGGGTGGAAACTAATCAAGGAGAGAAGCAACTTAGAACTGAGAAGAAATTTCCTGACAGTTAGAACAATTAATCAGTGGAACAGAAGTTGCCTCCAGAAGTTATGAGTTCTCCAACACTGGAAGTCTTTAAGAAGTTGTTGGATAACCATTTGTCTGTCTTAGAATTCCAGCATGAGAAGAACTTCTGGTGCATAGAATAATTGCCCAGAGGGCAAGAATTCTAGGGTCTAAGGAGATTCACTCTCATCCAGGTCATGGTTGTCCCAAAGGTGCATTTTGAAAAGGCATCTGGACTTCCTATGTATTTCCTTGAAGACATTTCACTTCTCATCCAAGCATTAACAGAGGGATTCAATCAAGATCATGTGAGGTGCTAATACTACTCTGTAAAACTTTAGAAAGTCCACTCTTAGAATACTGCATCCAGTTTTGTTTACCACACCATAAAAAAGATGTTGAGAAAGAGTGCAGAGAAGAACAACAAAGATGATTAGAGGTCATGCTATGAAGAATGGTTGCAGGAGCTAGGCAATGATTAGTCTAGTGAAGAGAAGGACCAGGGGAGACATGATAGCAGTCTTCCAATATTTGAGGGGCTGCCACAGTGAGGAGGGGGTCAAGCTATTTTCCAAAGCAACTGATGGCCGGACAATCAACAATGGATGGAAACTGAACAAGTTGAGATTCAACCTGGAAATAAGGAGAAATTTTCTGACAGTGAGAGCAATCAACCCATGGAACAGAAGTTGCCTTCAGAAGCACTGCCATTTGTCGGGGAGGGTGTAGGGTCTCCTGCTTGGATGGGGGATTGGACTGGATGATCTACAAGAACCCTTACAACTCTGTTCATCTCTAAAGGATATTGAGACTTTAAAAAGAGTGCAGAGGAGAGTAACCTGAAGGCCAGGCAAGGAATAATGGATGGAAACTGATCAAGGAGAGATTCAACCTGGAAATAAGGAGAAATTTTCTGACAGGGAGAATAATCAGCCAGTGGAACAGACGTTGTGGGAGCTTCATCACTGGAAGTTTTCAAGAAGAGACTGGACAGCCAACTGTCAGAAATGGTATAGGGTCTCCTGCTTGAGAACTAGATGACCTACAAGGTCCTTTCCAACTCTGTTATTCTATTCACCATCAAACATCTTCAGTTGAGGATGAGAAATGAAATGTCTTTACTACTTTCACTCCTCAAAGAAAAAAACAAAGGCAGTCCAGTTGCCTCTTGAAAAAGGAATGTTCACTTCCTCAACTACTTCATGATGCACTAGAGGTCTCTTGGCTTCTAAAACAAAGCGAAACAGTATGGATTTGCATAAGCCTGCAACCCATCTCAAATTTCTCCTGCAGAATAGAAACTTCTTCTATGAGCACTACATGAGATGTTTGAAAATGTCTTCTCCTGCTTTGCTTGTTGAGGGATCATCCAGGCTCGGGGGCCCCAGCAAAAGCTGGGAGAAGCACATAAAATGTATTTGAAGAGCTTGTGGGAAGAAAAATCCACCTGGTTCAGTTCCAAGAAAATGGAAACATGGAGGCTGATTAGAAAGGTGGTTTATTAATGAAGCAGAACCACTAAGCACATGTGATTCTGAGCAGCTGATAAAATGGAGTTGAGAGGTTTTTTTTAATCTTTTTTGGGGGTTGCACTTGAGCTCTGTTTTAGATACCTGTTCCTGTGCAAGAACGTGCCTTTTAATATTCTATTGGTTGTCGTCAGATTCCTATAGGGTCATGTAGGGGTCATAGCTGGCTCTATAGGCAAAAGAGGAAATGCAAATCCTAGGTGTTTGCCTGAGCTAATCTTGTCACCCTTTGGCTTGCCTAATTGTGTTGCTTGTCTGGCGTTTCAGACTGACCCAATCTTTCTGAATGAATTGCCAAATCTTCATTTCTAAAAGCTGGCCTCCTCAGTTTCTGCTTGGGGCAGGGAAACTGGGGATGGTTTCTAAATAGGTTGGCCCAATCTTTCTTGATGGGCACAAAATATCTACTGGGGACTATTAAGAAAGACTTAGAGGCTGTTTTCTATCTCCAAGAACATGTTTCTCCATTTCTCCTTAAGGGAAATATAATATTCTGCCATTTTAATCTTTCCCAAAATATTTCATTCTTCTGGGATGGTGGGTGCTGATTTTCTACCCAAATATTTCTCTACATTCCCAAAGTTTAGGGCAAGGAAGCTGAAAACACTTCATTTTCATCTCTCTGGGTATAAACAAACATGATACATTGCAAAAAATCATGACGTTTGCCAAACTTCCATTGCTCTATCATACGTTGTTAAGTTCTTAATGGTCCCACACAACCAAGGAAGGAAGATTGTGTCTCTACTACTAATGAGAAATTGCCGGGAGAAATATCAACAACCTCAGATATGCAGATGATACCACTCTAATGGCAGAAAGTGAAGAGGAACTAAAGAGCCTCTTGATGCGGGTGAAGGAGGAGAGTGCAAAAGTTGGCTTGAAACTCAACATTAAGAAAACTAAGATCATGGCATCCGGCCCACTCAATTCCTGGCAAATAGATGGGGAAGAAATGGAGGAAGTGACAGATTTTATCTTCCTGGGCTCCAAGATCACCGCAGATGGGAACTGCAGCCAAGAAAGCAAAAGAGGCTTGCTCCTGGGGAGGAAAGCGATGGCAAACCTAGACAGGATCCTAAAAAGCAGAGACATCCCCCTGCCAACAAAAGTGTGTTTAGTCAAGGCTGTGGTTTTCCCAGTTACAATGGATGGCTGTGAAAGTTGGACCATAAGAAAGGCTGAGTGCCAAAGAATGGAGGCCTTTGAATTCTGGTGCTGGAGAAGACTCCTGTGAGTCCCTTGGACTGCAAGGCCATCCAACTGGTCAGTCCTAGAGGAGATCAACCCTGACTGCTCTTTAGAAGGCCAGATTCTGAAGAGGAAACTCAAGTACTTTGGCCACCTAAGGAGAAGGAAGGACTCCCTGGAGAAGAGCCTCATGCTGGAAAGATTGAAGGCAAAAGAAGAACGGAACAACAGAGAATAAGGTGGCTGGATGGAGTCAATGAAGCAGTTGGTGTGACCTTCAATGGACTCCAGAGGATGGTAGAGAACAGGAAGGCCTGGAGGAATGTTGTCCATGGGGTCATGATGGGTTGGACATGACTTCCCAACTAACAACAACAAATCAACTACATTGGAAGGCACAAGGGCTTAAGTTACACAATCGTGATAGGTCAGTTTGAAAGCCCTTTGATTGGAACATAGGTCAAAGGGACCCCTCCTGATTCCTTTGCTCCCTAATTCTCTTTTGATTCATAGAGATGTTGCTACCTAGTGGCCTCATAGGGAAGAAATAATGTACACCTGTTGTGGTCATTTATTAATCAGTAAGCATCCTTTAAGGTGCATGACAGCTCAGTGGTTAAAGATGCTGAGATTTTCACCTGGAAAGCTGACACTCTGGGTTTGAGTCCTAAGCACCGAGCAATGGGTGAGCTCCTGTTTCTGCCTCAGGTCCTGCCCTCCTAACAATAGCAATAGCCCATAGACTTATAGACCACTTCATAGTGTTTTTACAGCACTTTCTAAGTGGTTTACTTAAGTGGTATTGCTCCAAACAGTCTGGGTTCTCATTTTACCCACCTAGGAAGGATGGAAGACTGAGCTAGTCAGGATCGAACAGTGGGAGGAGTTGGCCTGCAGTACAGCATTCTAACCAATGGGCCACCATGGCAAGGAAGGAAGGAAGGAGGGAGGGAGGGAGGGAGGGAGGGAGGGAAGGAAGGAAGGAAGGAAGGAAGGAACACTAGCACTTAGACTTATATACTACTTCACCATGCTTTATAGCCTCTCCAAGTGGTTTTTGAGTGTCAGCCTATTGCCCTCAATAATCTGGGTCCTCATTTTACCTTGTAGTAGAGTCAGCCTTGAGCCGGTCAGAATCAAACTGCCAACAGTCAGCAGAATTAGCTCATTAGCATCTTAACTTCTGCATCACCAAATTATTGACCCTAAGAATTCAAAAGCAAGCGGATGCAAGTAGATGAATAGGTACCACTTTGGTGGTAAGGTAGCAGTGTTCCAGGCACCTTTGGTGTATAGCCATGGTGGCCACATGATCATGGAAAATGTCTTTGGACAACATTGGCTCCTTCAACCAAGAAACAGAGATGAGCAACACGCTCTAGAGTAGATCACAACTGGACAAGCAAACCAACCAAGCATCCTAGTCCTATTCTGAGGCTTTAGGTTGAGCTTTGGGTTATGTTCTTGCACAGAAAAAAGGTAAGGAGATGTGTTTGCTTGATTTGTAAAGTCCTCCAGATGTCTCTTTGCAGGCTCAGACTGATAAATAGAAGAGTGACAAGCATCTGGCATGACACGAATGCCTTTATGGTGGCTTCTGAATGGGATCATTTGATAGTTCTAATTACAGCCTGACTATAACACTTAATTAGCAGTCAAGTGGCTATTCCCTGGCATGGTCTCATAGGAGAACAAACACACCAGGACTAGATTCAGCAGTCCACTTCATTTAAAAGTCTTTCGGGTGGTCTTTCGGGTGCGCTTCAAGGTTTTGACGACCATCTTTAAAGCGCTCAATGGCTCGGGGCCTAGTTATTTGCGAGACCGCCTCTTGCCTCATACATCCCTTAGACCGATACGCTCCCACAGAGAGGGCCTTCTCAGGGTGCCGTCGGCCGGACAATGCCGGCTGGCAACACCCAGGGGAAGAGCCTTCTCTGTGGTGTGCCCTGCCCTTTGGAACGACCTACCCCCCGAATTACACACCATCACCGACCTCCACCTCTTCCGCCAATGTCTAAAGACATACCTATTCCAACAAGCCGGCCTAGCCTAACCTCCCACGGGGACTTTTAGATAGTTTTAAATCGGGTATTTTAAAATTGGGTTTTTAGCATAGGATAAGATGGTTTAATTTATATTTTAAATTGTGTATTTATTTTTGTATTCTGTATGTTTTTTTAAATTTCCTGTGTGCCGCCCTGGGTCCTCTGCGGAGAAGGGCGGGATATAAATGTAAATTTAAAAAAAAAAAAACAAGACACAGGCCATTCTTTTGGAGATAACAAAGTTCATATTTTGGACAGAGAGGACCACTGGTTTGAAAGAGGGGTCAAAAGAGGCCATCTATGTCAAACTTGAACAGCCCTCTCTCAACAGTGGAGGGGGGAGGATATGGCATCATCTATCTCCAATATATAACATGGTCCTTTCAGCAGTTCTAAGAAGGATCCACATCCATTCGCACCACTCAGGTGACCCTGGGGACATAGATAAACCTCCAAATAGCCTCAATGACTCCCTAAAAATGCAAATGTCCAGCTGTCTGCAAGGAATACGAATCATTTCATTCCCCACCATCCAATCAGAACGGAAGAAGCTTCTTGGGTGAGAAGCAGTGGTGGATTCCAGGTGGTAAGGCCTGGGACGGGCATACCAGTGGCAGCTGGGAAGAGCAGCCACCTTACCAGAATAGTGCTTTGGTGGGTCCACCCATCTGCTCGCATTCCTTACCTCTTTTTGAGGGAAACGGGCCAATTGCATATGCATGCAACAGTGTACGGCACCTGCACGACCTCGCCAAGCAACTGGGTCACTGCAGGGCTGGGGCATGTGCATGTGTGCACAGCATGGACATTGGGCCCCGTCGTAGTGTACCGGTTGCGACGTTATCTGGAACACACCACTGGTGAGAAGCAAAACATCTTTTTAAAAAAATCCAGACAGTCCAGTAGCCTCTTGAAAAAAAACAAACACCTTTGGGATGTCCATCACTGGAAGTCTGAAATGGTATAGAGTCTTCTGCTTGAGCAGGGGGTTGGACTAGAAGACTTCCAAGTCTTCTTCCAATCCTATTGTTCTATTACTTTGGGCGTAAAGTAGATGGAGAAGGAGGATTATTTCTATCTACTTGCCCAGAAAACTTTATGGATGTATCCATTAAGACTAACGTCAACTCTTGAAGGTTCCCTGACCTGCTCCTGAGTTGCCATAGGCAAGAGGATGGGAAATCACACCTCGCAGTCTCCTGGTGATTGACCCAAAGTCGCCCAGTTGTTTTTCATGCCTAAGGCAGAACTAGAACTCACCGTCTCCTGGAGATTGACCCAAAGTCACCCAGTTGCCTTTCATGCCTAAGGCAGCACTAGAACTCCTGGTGTCCTGTTTTCTAACCTGCTGCTTTAAGGTGCAACTGATGCCTCGGCTTCTCCTCTTGATACAGCCTCAGGACCGATAAGTGATGAAAAAAAACCCACACAGTTTTCCTCTCTTCCTGTACAAGACCAAAATTAGTCCAGGTACCTCGTTGCTCGTAGGGTTAAGACTTGAAGTCTTTGAAAAGTAGGACAACTTGACCTTCAACGTCTAGATCGCTTGAAGCCTGGCATGTCTCTTTGTTGACTTATAAGGAGAACGAGAGGGAGGGAGGGGTCTTACCTTCAATCCCAGCTCCTCTGCCGCTTTGAAAGAAAGAATGTTTACAATTCAAGGCCCCTTACAAAAGGAATTGCTAAGTTTCTTTGGTTGGAGCCTCCGCACCGTGCCGAAGAGCCCTCACCTCTCCACCCCCACGTGTGATGTTTCCTTTTCGCCCTTCTGAGAGGCATCCTTTCTTCTTCAATCGCCAAGTTGTTGTTTTTCGTTTCTTTCCAGGGATTTGAAAATTCTCCAAAGACCTTTTTTTAAATAATAATACTAATACTGCTACTACTACTAATAATAATAACAACAACAACAACAACAACTCGACATGTTACCACCAACAGCAAATGTCGCCTCTGTAATGAGAAAGATGAGACAGTCGCCCACCTGATCAGTGGATGCAGCAAAATTTCACAAACTGACTACCTACGACGCCATGACCGTGTTGCTAAGATCATTCACTGGAAATTGTGCCAGATGTTTGGATATGAGTACAGCAAAAATCACTGGGAACATCAGGTTGAGAAAGTTTTAGAGAATGAGAAAGTCAAGATCTTGTGGGACTTCAGAATTCAGACTGACAGGCACTTGTCCTACAACGCACCTGATATAACAATCGTTGCAAAGAAAAAAGTATGGTTCGTTGACATTGCAATACCTGGTGATGCACGAATTGAAAATAAGCAGCAAGGAAAAATCACAAAATATCGGGACTTGCAAATTGAAGTTGAGCGACTGTGGAAGAGGAAGTTGTGTGTTGTCCTGATTGTGATGGGAGCCCTTGGAGCAATACCTAGGGGGCTTCCTCGCTATGTGGAGGTTCTAGGTTTGCCGGACTTGAGCATTCTGACTGTACAAAGGGCCACCCTGCTTGGAACAGCTTCTATCCTCCAACGTTACCTTGACAGCTCCTAGGTCCTTGGTTAGGACTCGAGCTGTTGAGCTACCAACCAGCCCCAAAGGCTGTGAATCTCACCAAAGATTAACATAATAATAATAATAATAATAATAATAATAATAATAATAATAATAATAATAATAATAATAATAATAATAATAATAATAATAGTGGGAAGCTGGTTCATACAATTTAAATTATGAGATGCCAGAGTCTAAAAAAAAGAACTAGAAAAAATCATGAAATATCGCGATCTGGCCATCGAAATCACACGGCTATGGATGAAGCATGTCACAGTGACACCCATTGTCATCGGGGCACTTGGCACCCTGTCCAAGAAATGTACTAAATATCTCAGCAAATTGCAGCTTCCTGCAATAACACCAGCGGAACTGCAAAAATACGGCGCTACTTGGCACATCCTATATTCTACGAAGATACTTGGTTGATACCTAGGATGCTGGCAGCAAACCGTATCAGCCATTAGCACCAGTCAATAGTATTTGTAATATGCATTTTTAAATGTTCAGTTGGCTGAGTTTCATGTTTTACGAATAAAGTAAATAATAATAATAAAAATAATTTTCACGCCTCCCCCACCTTTTCCTCTGAGCTCAACTTCACTGGTTCCTCAGCTCTTTCTTCTACATGTGTATATGAAAGTTGTTTTTTTTCCCCCTTAATCAAATCCCTTCTTTTTCCCCCTCCTCGCTATTAGGAACCCCCCCTGTAACATCTATCGCATTTTGGTGTGGGGTTTTATCAGGGAAACTCGCTAACGGAGACGTTGCCCCAAGCCAATTTCTAAGAGGATTTATCAGCTCCTGCTCAGGGCAACCTGAAGCATTTTCGGCCAAGATAAAGTTTAGATTTTTGCAAAAGAGGAGAAAAAGCCCTCCACGTTTTTCTTTTCCTCTTATTTTGTTTATTTATTGGTTTTTTTAAAATAATAATTTTTATTAAACAGTTTTTTTTCCTTTTAAAAGGACTCCCCGCCCCTCAATTTCCTTCTGTACAACTTTTCTACCTTACAATACATCCATTGTAAATACATTTCTTCCCCTTTGTTTCAGTTTTCTCTCTGTCAGTATATATGATGTTATTATATACATTCCATAATTTTAACACTGGAAGATGGTAAAAAGTTGTTGGATAACCATTTGTCTGAAATGGCCGGGTTTCCTGTATAGGCAGGGGGATGGACTAGAAGACCTCCAAGGTCCCTTCTAGCTCTGCTATTCTATTCTATTCTATCCTATCCTATCCTATCCTAACCTAACCTATCCTATCCTATCCTATCCTATCCTATCCTATCCTATCCTAATTTACAATCCTTCATTATCTACTATTTCCATTTATACAGGTTTGTTCATCTCTACGTGTATATTGCTAATTTCTAACTCTTGTGTCTTCTTTATTTAGTCTTTTCTTAAGCTTTACATCTGTCCTCTAGTCATTTGTACCACTTGTTCCGTATCATATACAATACAACATAATAGCAGAGTTGGAAGGGACCTTGGAGGTCTTCTAGTCCAACCCCCAGCCTAGGCAGGAAGCCCTATACCGTTTCCCTCACAACTCTGGAGGCGCACCTCCTGGACAACAGCTGCACTTCCGAGCCGACTCGGAAGTAACTAATACAATAATACAATAGCAGATTTCATGACTAAGGTGGGTCTAGAACTCACCATCTCCTGGTAATTGGCCCAAAGTCACCCAGTTGGCTTTCATGACTAAGGTGGGTCTAGAATTCACCATCTCCTAGTGATTGGCCCAAAGTCACCCAGATGGATTTCATGACTAAGGTGGGTCTAGAACTCACCATCTCCTAGTGATTGGCGCAAAGTCACCCAGATGGATTTCATGACTAAGGTGGGTCTAGAACTCACCATCTCCTAGTGATTGGCCCAAGGTCACCCAGATGGGTTTCATGACTAAGGTGGGTCTAGAACTCACCATCTCCTAGTGATTGGCCCAAAGTCACCCAGATGGATTTCATGACTAAGGTGGGTCCAGAACTCACCATCTCCTAGTGATTGGCCCAAAGTCACCCAGATGGATTTCATGACTAAGGTGGGTCTAGAACTCACCATCTCCTAGTGATTGGCCCAAAGTCACCCAGATGGATTTCATGACTAAGGTGGGTCTAGAACTCACCATCTCCTAGTGATTGGCCCAAAGTCACCCAGATGGATTTCATGACTAAGGTGGGTCTAGAACTCACCATCTCCTAGTGATTGGCCCAAAGTCACCCAGATGGATTTCATGACTAAGGTGGGTCTAGAACTCACCATCTCCTAGTGATTGGCCCAAAGTCACCCAGATGAATTTCATGACTAAGGTGGGTCTAGAACTCACCATCTCCTAGTGATTGTCCCAAAGTCACCCAGATGGATTTCATGACTAAGGTGGGTCTAGAACTCACCATCTCCTAGTGATTGTCCCAAAGTCACCCAGATGGATTTCATGACTAAGGTGGGTCTAGAACTCACCATCTCCTAGTGATTGTCCCAGTCACCCAGATGGATTTCATGACTAAGGTGGGTCTAGAACTCACCATCTCCTAGTGATTGGCCCAAAGTCACCCAGATGGATTTCATGACTAAGGTGGGTCTAGAACTCACCATCTCCTAGTGATTGGCCCAAAGTCACCCAGATGGATTTCATGACTAAGGTGGGTCTAGAACTCACCATCTCCTAGTGATTGGCCCAAAGTCACCCAGATGGATTTCATGACTAAGGTGGGTCTAGAACTCACCATCTCCTAGTGATTGGCCCAAAGTCACCCAGATGGATTTCATGACAAAGGTGGGTCTAGAACTCACCATCTCCTAGTGATTGGCCCAAAGTCACCAAGATGGATTTCATGACTAAGGTGGGTCTAGAACTCACCATCTCCTAGTGATTGACCCAAAGTCACCAAGATGGATTTCATGACTAAGGTGGGTCTAGAACTTACCATCTCCTAGTGATTGGCCCAAAGTCACCAAGATGGATTTCATGACTAAGGTGGGTCTAGAACTCACCATCTCCTAGTGATTGGCCCAAAGTCACCAAGATGGATTTCATGACTAAGGTGGGTCTAGAACTCACCATCTCCTAGTGATTGGCCCAAAGTCACCAAGATGGATTTCATGACTAAGGTGGGTCTAGAACTCACCATCTCCTAGTGATTGTCCCAAAGTCACCCAGATGGATTTCATGACTAAGGTGGGTCTAGAACTCACCATCTCCTGGTAATTGGCCCAAAGTCACCCAGTTGGCTTTCATGACTAAGGTGGGTCTAGAACTCACCACCTCCTAGTGATTGTCCCAAAGTCACCCAGATGGATTTGATGCCTAAGGTGGGACTAGAACTCACCGTCTCCTGGTGATTGGCCCAAAGTCACCCAGTTGGCTTTCATGACTAAGGTGGGTATAGAACTCACCATCTCCTGGTAATTGGCCCAAAGTCACCCAGATGGATTTCATGACTAAGGTGGGTCTAGAACTCACCATCTCCTGGTAATTGGCCCAAAGTCACCCAGATGGATTTCATTTTTTATTCTGGACACGGAGAGAAATTCCCTGACGATGGGCTCCACCACGAAACTTGGAAGATGCTTTCTGACCGACTCCTACTGGATCTCGTGGTCTAAGATGGATCCCTCCCTTTAGCCACCATGTCTTTGTCCGATTCCATCCAGTATAACAAATACCCGCCGATTAGGGAAGCGTCCTTATGCCAATTTACGAATCTACAGAAGCAATTTGCTTTGATGGGGAGTTGGAGCCGTTCTGACTCCATTACCAGGCCAAATGTGAGCAGGAGGGCAAGTTTAATAACATTGCCGTTGCAATTCCTGGCACGGCGTGCCAGGTTCCACGAGAAGCGGCAGGTGCAGGCAAGTCAAGCAGCAAAATCAACCCTGCCAAATGGTGAGAGAGAGAGAGAGAGAGAGAGAGAGAGAGAGAGAGAGAGAGAGAGAGAGAGAGAGAGAGAGAGAGAGAGAGAGAGAGAGAGAGAGAGAGAGAGAGAGAGAGAGAGAGATGAAAAAGCATTGATTGCTCCCCTTTGGAGCTCGCCTTTGTGGGCCACGTTCAGCAGAATGTCCCCCTTGTAGAGTTGGGAAACTTTTAATTTTCTTCCTTTTCTCTCCCTCCCACACAAGGATTTCCTGCGTGATTGAAATTCTTAAAAGGCCGAAGCGATTTAGCCCAGAAACCGTGAATCTATACCAGAAGAAGTAGGGTTTGTGTGAGATTGGGGGGTGGGAAGGGAAGGAGTAGGGGTGGATGTGTTGGAAACCCGCATTTTACTAGCTTTGTAGCTCGGAAGGATTAGGGTGGGATTAAGCCGGGAGGAAAATAGATTTCTAAGCTGTTGTGTTTCCTAACGGGCATAACAAACACGTCTCGAAAGGGAGGGTGGGGAATTGAAGAGAAGAAGACAAGAGATCAGAAATGAAAGCCAATCCAGTGATTAAAATTGTACATTATAATCATCAAAGGCAGACACAAATCTCAAATACCTGGAGGGTTGTTGTTTTTTTGGCCAGAATGTTCCTTAGGTGCTGCGTGAACGAATGTGTCATTTTAGCAACTGGTCTCCAAAAGAGCTCAGGAGAAATTGTGAAGCACAACTTTGGGGGCAGAGTACAGAAACGCGCAAAGAGTACCAGAGGTGATATTCAGCCGGTTTGGACCAGTTCGCCCAAACCAGTAGCCGAAATCAAGAGGGGCCCCGCCCACCTATGGCATCCCTCTTGGGCCCATTTTTTAGGCAAAGCGCATGCACGCAAGGCAGAGCGTGTGCGCGGATGTGGCACGTGTGTTCAAATTTGTGAACTGGAAAGGAAGGGAAGGGAATACCACACCTGAAGGGTACGTTTTGCAGATAGTCCTCAGCTTACGACCACAACTGAGCCCTGCTTTTCTGTTGCTAAGCGAGACTTTGGGTAAGGGTATCTTTGCCCCATCTTACGACCGTGGATGCCACCGTTATGAAGTTTCACTGCAATGGTTATGTTGGTCACCCGTTTGTTGTTAAGTGAATCTGGCTTCCCGGCGACTTTCCTCGTCGGAAGGTCGCAAAATGGGATCACGTGACCCCGGGACATGGTAACCGTCGTAAATGTGAGTCAGTCGCCCGGGGTCAGAATTTGGATCACCTGACCATGGAGATGCTGCAACGGTTGTAAGTGTGAAAAATGGTCATAGCCAGCGGTGGGATTCAGCCGGTTCAGACTGGTTTGGGCGAACCAGTACGTTCGGCGATCAGTTGGCCCTGCCCACCTTCCCCTGGGCTAGTCTGTCCTACAGTTCCTTTGTTCGAAGCCCAGCTACTCGGCATAGTAGAGCTCATTGGGGCACCCCTTGAGATGCACCCGAAGGCTTCAGCTGGTCCAAAATGCGGCCGTGCGGGCAGTTCTGGGAGTCACTAGATACTCCCACGTAACACCGCTCCTGCGCGGGCTGCACTGGCTGCCTGTGGCCTTTCGGGTGCGTTTCAAGGTGTTGGTTATCATCTTTAAAGCGCTCCATTGCATAGGACCTAGTTATTTGCGGGATCGTATCCTGCCCCATACATCCCTGTGGCCGATTTACTCCCATAGAGAGGGACTTCTCCGGGTGCCGTCCACTAGGCAATGCCAGCGGGTGATGCCCAGGGGAAGGGCCTTCTCTGTGATGGGCCCGACCCTTTGGAGTGACCTTCCCCCTGACATTAGAACGACCACGGACCTCCGCTCCTTCCGCCAGAAACTCAAATCCCACTTGTTTCATCTAGCCGGCCTGGCCTAATTCCATGCTTCCCACCTCAGTTTGTAATTTTAAATTATTTTATTCGGTTTTAAGGTTAAGTTTTTAATTTTTATAAATTTGTACAGAGGGCTATTTAATTCGGTTTTAGTTTATATGTATTGTTGATTGGGATAATTTTTAATTTTACCTGTACACCGCCCCGAGTCCCTTCGGGGAGAAGGGGCGATCTAGAAATCCAATAAATAATAAAATAATAATAATAATCATTGCTGTGCCTCAACTGTTTTACTCACCAGGGCTGCAGTAGAAGGTAAGTTTTAGAGCTGATTCCCTTCGGGGAAATAGGTGCGGGATGCAAGTCTAATAAATTCAATTCAAATGCACTGCGCGTGTGCTTCTGGCGGTGCAAAGTGTGCTTCCATGCTTAAAGCGTGCAATCAGCAAACCGGTTGTTACACCAGCTGAATCCCACCACTGCTCAGAGCTCTCTCTATTTTTCTGTGCCTTTGTAAATTTGAACGGTCCCTAAATGAACTGTTGTAAGTTGAGGACTATCTGTATACATGGCGACCAGACCTATATGGGACTCTCGCATTCCCCAGTCAGAGTTGAAGAAGCTTCTTGGATGAGAAGCGAAATGGCTTCAAAAGAAAAAAAAAGAGAAGAAAGTCTAGTTGCCTCCTGAAAAAGCCCCTTTGGGACAACTGTGACCTTGGATGACTGAGAATCTCTACAGATGTTTAGCTACACAATTTGGGATGAGCAAAAATTGCAGATGACAGGAACCATTTGCCCCACTCAGGTGACCCTGAGGACACAGATCAACCTCCAGGTGCTTCAATGACCCTCTAAAAAGATGCAAATGATCAGCTGTCTGCAAGGAATATAATGAGTTACAATACAATTCAATAGCAGAGTTGGAAGGGACCTTGGAGGTCTTCTAGTCCAACTCCCTGCCTAGGCAGGAAGCCCTATACCGTTTCAGACAAATGGCTATCCAACAACTTCTTGAAGACTTGCAGTGTTGGGGCATTCACAACTTCTGGAGGCAACTTCTGTTCCACTGGTTAATTGTCCTAACTGTCAGGAAATTTCTCCTCAGTTCTAAGTTGCTTCTCTCCTTGATTAGTTTCCACCCATTGCTTCTTGTTCTGCCCTCAGATGCCCTGGAGAATAGTTTGACTCCCTCTTCCTTGTGGCAGCCCCTGAGATACTGGAACACTGCTATCATGTCTCCTCTGGTCCTTCTTTTCATTAAACTAGACATACCCAGTTCCTGCAACCGTTCCTCATATGTTTTAGCCTCCAGTCCCCTAATCCTCTTTCTTGCTCTTCTCTGCACTCTTTCTAGAGTCTTCACATCTTTTTTTATATCATGGCAAACCAAACTGGATGCCGTATTCCAAGTGTGGCCTTACCAAGGCCTTATAAAGTGGTATTAACCCTTCACGTGATCTTGATTCTCTCCCTCTGTTGATGCAGCCTAGAACTGTGTTGGCTTTTTTGGCAGCTGCTGCCCACGGCTGGCTCCTATTTCAATGGTTGTCCACTAGGACTCCAAGATCCCTTTCACAGTTACTGCTATTGAGCAAGGTACCACCTATACTGTACCTGTGCCTAAATGTAGAACCTGACTCTTTTGGCTATTGAATTTCATTTTATTAGATAGTGCCCAATGTTCAAGTTTGTCAAGATCCTTCTGTATCTTAAGCCTATCTTCTGGAGTGTTGGCTATTCCTGCCAGCTTGGCGTCATCTGCAAATTTGATGATTTCCCCATTTATTCCCTCGTCCAAATCATTGATGAAGATGTTGAAGAGTACTGGGCCTAAAACAGAGCCTTGGGGAACTCCACTGCATACTTCCTTCCATGTAGATGCATCTTCCATGTAGATGCAAAATCCTTCCATTCCCTCCTGTCCTATCAGGGCTGAAGAACCTTCTTGGATGAGAAGCAAAACATCTTCAAAAGAAAAACAACTACTACAAGGAAGTCCAGTTGCCTCCTGAAAAAGCCCCTTTGGGACAACCATGACCTTGGATGACTGAGAATCTCTACAGACTTTGAGCTATACAATTTGGGATGAAGACCCTTGGAATGGTGTGGGACTAGGAACAGATTTCCAGAGGAAAAATTACAGACTACAGGAACCATTTGCACCATTCAGGTGACCCTGAGGACACAGAGAAACCTCCAAGTGGCCTCAAGGACCCTCTGAAACAGGGGTTCCCAAACTTGGCAACTTTAAGACTTGTGGACTTCAATTCCCAGAATTCTCCAGCCAGCTATGCTCCAGCTATGCTGGCTGGAGAATTCTGGGAGTTGAAGTCCACAACTCTTAAAGTTGCCAAGTTTGGGAACCCCTGCTCTAAAAGGATGCAAAGGGCCTGTCTGCAAGGAGTATCAATCCTTCCATTCCCCACTATCCAATCAGAGCTGGAGAAGCTTCTTGGATGAGAAGTGAAGCATCTTCAAAAAAAACAAAACCCAAGGAAGTCTAGTTGCCTCCTGAAAAAGAACCTTTGGGACAACCATGACCGGGATGAGTGAGGATCTCCAGACCTACATGTGACTTTGTTGCCCCTAATCAGACTCATCTTCTTCTCATTCACTCTTCTTCATCTATGGTTGATTTTTGTTGAGGGACCTCTCTTGGCCCAAATCCAAGCAGGGATACTTTCTTGTTCTTTCTTTTTTTTTTTCTGGCTTTTGAGATAGACTTGGCAGCTTGATATTTATTTATTTGCTTTTAATTGTTTCATTTTTATCTCCCTTTTATTATTCTTGATATGTCATTGAAAGCTGCAAATACGCACAATGTTTATTTCCTCTTCTTACCTTCTCCACCACAACGACGTGAATAGGGTTGAGAGAAGGACTGGTCCAAGTTCATGCAGCCACGACTAAGGCAAGACTAGAACTCACCGTCTCCTGGTGATTGGCCCAAAGTCACCCAGCCAGCTTTCATGGCCAAAGTACAATACAATAGCAGAGTTGGAAGGGACCTTGTAGGTCTTCTAGTCCAACCCCCTGCGTGGGCAGGAACCTTATACCATTTCAGACAAATGGCTATCTAACATCTTTTTAAAGACTTCCAGGGTTGGGGCATTCACAACTTCTGGAGACAAGCTGTTCCAGAGGTTAATTGTTCTTACTGTCAGGAAATTTCTCCTTAGTTCTAAGTTGCTTCTCTCCTTGATTAGTTTCCACCCATTTCTTCTTGTCCTGCCCCCAGGTGCCTTGGAGAATAGTTTGACTCCCTCTTCTTTGTGGCACCCTCTGAGATATCGGAACACTGCTATCATGTCTCCCCTGGCCCTTCTCTTCATCAAACTAGACATACCCAGCTCCTGCAGCCGTTCTTCATATGTTTTAGCCTCCAGTCCCCTAATCATCTTGGTTGCTCTTCTCTGCACTCTTTCCAGAGTCTCCACGTCTTTTCTACATTGTGGCGACCAAAACTGTATGCAGTATTCCAAGTGTGGCCTTACCAAGGCACTATACAGTGGCATTAACACTTCACGTGATCTAGATTCTCTCCCTCTGTTTATGCAGCCTAGAACTGTGTTGGCTTTTTTGGCAGCTGCTGCACACTGCTGGCTCATATTTAAATGGTTGTCCACTAGGATTCCAAGATCCCTCTCACAGTTGCTACTATTGAGCAAGTCACCAAGCCAGGATTTGTACCTGAGATGGGACTAGAACTCACCATTTCCTGGTGATTGGTGCAAACTCACTCAGTCAGCTTCCATGTCTAAGGCAGGTCAAGAACTCTCTTGGATATACGGTGACTCAGTGGTTAAGGTGCTGAGCTTCTCGATCAGAAGGTTGGCAGTTCAGCGGTTCGAATCCTTAGTGCTGCATAAGGGAGTGAGCTCCTGTTCCTTGTCCCAGCTTCTGCCAACCTAGAAGTTCGAAAGCATGTAAGCATGCAAGTAGAAAAATAGGAACCACCTTTGGTGGGAAAGTAACAGTGTTCTGTGTGCCCTCGGAGTTTAGTCATGCCAGCTACATGACCACAGAGACGTCTTCGGACAGTGCTGGCTCTTCGGCTTTGAAACAGAGATGAGCACCACCCCCTAGAGTCAGGAACGACTAGCACATTGATGGCTAACCTTTTTTGGGTCGCGTGCCAAAAGCGGGGGGAGCGCAGGGGGGGTCATGCATGGGTGTGCCACTCCCATAATGCTATGTGCGAGACCCCTTGCTTTTGGCGTGCTTTTTTCGCCCTCCCCAGGCTCCAGAGGCTTTCTAGGAGCCTGGGGAGGGTGAAAACAGCCTCCCCTCCCAACCTCCAGAGGCTTCAGGAGCTTCCCTGAAGCCTCCAGAGGGTGAAAAATGGCCTCAAAAGAAGGCCTAAATCAGCTGGCCATTGCACACATGCGCACTGGAGCTGACAGGGCAACGCCTCGCGTGCCCTAAGTAATGATTCTGCGTGCCACCTGTGGCACCTGTGCCATAGGTTCGCCATCATTGGACTAGCACAGGGGTCTGAAAAGTCGGCTCTTTGAAGACTGGTGGACTTCAACTCCCAGAATTCCCCAGCCAGCACAGCATAGACTAGCACATATGTGTGAGGGGAACCTTTACCTTTAGAACTCTCCTGTTTCTTGGGTAGGTCTAGTCTAATGAAAAGAAGGACTAGGTGTGACATGATAGCAGTCTTCCAATATTTGAGGGGCTCCTATAAAGATGAGGGGGTCAAATTATTTTGCAAAACATCCAAAGGCAAGACAAGAAACTATGGATAGAAACTAACCAAGGAGAGAAGCAACCTAGAACTAAGGAGAAGATCCCTAATGTACAGGGTAGTGAAAACTGAGAGAGAGTGTGAGGAGCTCCAGAGGGATCTCTTGACACTGGGGGAATGGGCAAACCAGTGGCAAATGAGCTTCAACATTAGTAAGTGCAGAGTGATGCACGTTGGGGCAAAAAAACCCAACTATATCTATAAACTGATGGGGTCTGAACTCCTTGCAACTAACCAGGAAAGGGACCTTGGTGTCCTGGTGGACAGCTCAATGAAGGTGTCAACCCAGTGTGCCGCAGCAGTGAAAAAAGCAATGAAAAATGATCCCTCATTGCTAGGGATCATTAGGAAGGGTATAGAAAATAAGTCAGAAAGTGTCATTTTGCCTGTTTATAAATCTATGGTGAGGCCCCATCTGGAGTATTGTGTACAGTTCTGGTCTCCATACCTTCAGAAGGATATTATGGAAATGGAAAAGGTGCAGAGGAGGGCAACCAGAATGATTAGGGGGCTGGAACACCTTTCTTACCATCTGAGGCTGCAACGGCTGGGCCTCTTCACTCTAGAACGACGGCGCCTGAGAGGTGACCTGATTGAAGTCTATAAAATCATGCACGGTGTGGACAAAGTAGAAAAGGGAAAACTGTTCTCCCTATCGCACAACACTAGAACTAGGGGGCACTCCATGAAACTTTTGATAGCTAGACCTCAAACAAATAAGAGGAAGGACTTTTTCACCCAGAGGATCCCTGGTCTATGGAACTCCCTGCCAGGAGAAGTGGTGACAGCTGTCAGCCTCGACACCTTTAAGAAAGGATGAGAGGAGTTCATGGAGAACAAGGGTATCCATGGCTATCATGATGGATGCCTAAGGACACCCTCCCGGTTGGAGAGATAGGCAGGATATCTCTCAATGCCATTTGCAGGGAATCACAAGCAGGTGAAGACATCTGCTTGGGAAGACCCTGAAGCAAATGGGGAGCCACTGTGGGAGACAGAATGCTGGACCGGATGGGCTGTGGCCTGTTCCAGCAAGGTTATACTTAAGTTCTTATGTTCTTATGTTCTAATGGGGAGACCAATCAAATAATGGAATAGCTTGCCTTCAGAGGTTGTGGGCGCTCCATCACTGGAGACTTTCAAAAAGAGACTGGACAGCCAGTTGAAGGTACAGAGCATCTTAACTGAGCAGGGGGTTGGATTAGAAGACCTCCAAGATCCCTTCCGACTCTTTTATTCTATGTTCTTTTGCATGATGTTTACCAGGACTGCAGTTTTGCCTGTTTCCACCCAAGGTCATTCTCACATGCTACTTCCCAGGGCAGGAAAGTCAAGAAGCAGCGTGACAAAACTCAGGATACTGAAAAAAAAAAAAAAAAAACCTCTTTGACATGTCCTAGGCCACCTTGCAAGTAAATAACACCGTCCTCTACCTCCACCTGTAGAATATGTATTCAACTTTTTCCTCGCCTTTGAAAGAAGTTCAAACACCAAGTGCCTTTCAGCAAATTTCATGAAATTTTTTTTTTTAAATAGCACCAAACCCCCTGCAGTGTTTCTTTGCCTACCACCCATAAACGGCAAGTTGGAAGGAGAATGTAGCGAAGCACTTTTATAACACCTCCAAGGAAAGTGGGTGGATGGGGGTCTCTAGAGATTAAACTTCCTTAACCATTTGCTCCCTCTGTATATGTGGTGACTGAGAATATCTGAACCATTGAGATTCAGTGATGAAAGGAAGGAAGGAAGGAAGGAAGGAAGGAAGGAAGGAAGGAAGGAAGGAAGGAAGGAAGGAAGGAAAGATGAATGAGAGGAGAAAGAATGAAAAGAAAGAGAAAAGAAAGAGAAGAAAAGAAGGTAGGTATGTAGGAAAGAAGGGAAAAGGAAGGGATAAAAGAAAGAAAGAGAAAGAAGAAAAGGAAAAGAAAGAAAGGAAAAAGAAAGAAGAAAGAAAGAAGAAAGAACAAAAGAATGAAAGAGAGGAGGAGAAAGAAGGAAAAGAAAGAGAAAAAAGAAAGGAAGAAAAGGAAGGAAGGAAGGTAGGAAGGGAGGGAAGGAAAAAGAGAGAAAGAGAAGGAAGAAAAGGAAAAAGAAAGAAAGGAAAGAAAAAAGAGAAAGAAAAGAAAGAACAAAAGAGTGAAAGAAAGAGAGAAAGAAGGAAAAGGAAAAGATAGAATGAATGAAAGACTGAGAAAGGTAAAGAGAAAGAATGAAAAGGAAGACAAAGAAAGAAAAGGAAAGAAAGAATAAGGGAAAAATAATGAAAGAGAAAAAGGAAAAAGAATGAAATAAAGAAAAAAGAAAGGAAGGAAGAAAAGAAAGAGAAAGAAGAAGAAAGAAAGAAAATAAGGAAAGAAAGAATAAAAGAAAAGAAAGAATGAAAGAAAAAATGAAAGGAAAAAGAATGAAATAAAGAAAAAAGAAGAAAAAAGAGAGGAAGGAAGAAAAGAAAGAGAAAGAAGAAGAAAGAAAGAAAATAAGGAAAGATAGAATAAAAGAAAAGAATGAATGAAAGAAAGAATGAAAGGAAAAAGAATGAAATAAAGAAAAAAGAAGAAAAAGAAAAAGAGAGAGGAAGGAAGGAAAGAAAGAAGGAAAGAAAGAAAGAATAATTAATAATAATAATAATTTATTAGATTTATAAAGAGAAAGAAAGAAAGAAAGAAAGAAAGAAGGAAAGGAAAAAGAATGAAATAAAGAAAAAAGAAGAAAAAAAGAGAGAGGAAGGAAGGAAAGAAGGAAAGAAAGAAAGAAAGAAAGAAAGAAAGAGAAAGAAAGAAAGAAAGAAAGAAGGAAAGAAAGAAAGAAGGAAAGAAAGAAAAGGGAAGGCCCAATTAATCACACCAGATTGTTGGAAAGGAAAAGCAAAAAAAAAAAAAAACCTTTTGTTTACAAATCCAAGTGTTTCCAGGGAGCAGCCTCTGTCTGGAGCAGACCCCCCATTTTACACAATTTTGAAAAGCCTGCATCCCCATCAACCAATCATGGAAACATACATCACTATAAACCAATCGTGAAGGGCAACTTCCTGCATACATCTTCAGTAGTCATAGTAACAGAGTTGGGCTAAAGATGGCAAGGCAAGCGAAGACCTTTCTCTTATCAATAACATCCCCCCCACCCCCTTACTAAAACCTTCCTGCTGGGTCCCAGGGTCTGGCCTCCCCCCTCCCACTCCCCATCCCTGTTTTTGGACAGGCTGAGCAGAAGACAGATGGTCTGGCGTAGATCGGTGCCATTTCTGCTTAGCAAAACAGTTCAAATCCATTTCAATAAATACAAGGCAATATCCCCCCCGAAAAACCATGGCTAAATGCTAAAAGAATAATGTGGCTAAAGCAATAACCTTAACCAACAAATAGCAAATAGTTTATCGGTACATCAATACCTTGGGGTGAAGGCACAACGAATTGGGGTATCTCATCACCCCTTGCAATCCAACGTAGATCTTTTTTGTGATCTCTGGAGATGCTGGTTCTGGATGGGCTCCATTAACTGTAGCCAACAGATTTTTTTTTTTTAAATTTCTTCTTTGATGCATCTTTAAGTGATGGAGTTAGGCTGGGCAGTCAAAGGGTCCATCTGTCCCATCCCTTGATGGACCATGTGAGACTTGGAAGCCATTCATGATTTCAGCACATGAAATTCAAGGCAGGGAAGGAGCGGGGGAGAAGCAGGAGGGAAGAAGGAAGGGGAGTAATCGTTGGAAATATCCCGATTTCCATTTGTCCCCACTCTCTTTCCTCTTCTGAATGAAGGGAGCTTGTCTATGGAGATTCAGGGCATGGCTGTCTCCAAGGTACTTTTTTCAAAGGGAAACTGGACAATATGGTGTTTTTTTTTCCTTCCCTTCTTTCCCCTTGAGGAAGAAAAAGAAGAAGAGGTCTCGCTTCTGATTCAAGAAGCTTCATCAGTTCTGGTCAATTTTTTTTCTTTTTCCTTGAGGAAGTAGAAGAGGTTTTGCTTCTCATCCAAGAAGCTTCATCAGTCCTGGCCAATTTTTTTTCCTTTTTCCTTGAGGAAGTAGAAGAGGTTTTGCTTCTCATCCAAGTAGCTTCAATAGTTCTGGCCAATTTTTTCTTTTTTCCTTGAGGAAGTAGAAGAGGTCTCGCTTCTGATTCAAGAAGCTTCAATAGTTCCGGTCAATTTTTTTTCTTTTTCCTTGAGCAAGAAGAAGAGGTTTTGCTTCTCATCCAAGAAGCTTCAATAGTTCTGGCCAATTTTTTTCTTTTTTCCTTGAGGAAGTAGAAGAAGTCTCGCTTCTGATTCAAGAAGCTTCAAGAGTTCTGGCCATTTTTTTTCTTTTTCCTTGAGGAAGCAGAAGAAGAGGTTTCACTTCTCATGCAAGAAACTTCATCAGTTCTGGCCATTTTTCTTCCCTTTTCGCTGAAGAAGGAGAAGACGTTTCACTTCTCATCCAAGAAGGTTCATCAGTTCTGGCCAGTTTGGTGTGTTTTTTTTCCTTGAGGGAAGGGAGAGGGAGAGGGAGGGTGAGAGAGACAGAGACAGAGACAGAGGGATAGGGAGAGAGGGAGATTAGAAGATGTCAAAGGTCCCTTCCAGCTCTATTCTAATCGATTTATTGAGAAGGGTACCACTACAATGAACAAAAGGGGCATGATAGGTTAGTGGTTAAAGGTGCTGAACCTGACAGCTAGAGAGCTGACAGCCCAGCTTTGATACCCAAGCACCATGGAATGGGGTGAGCTTCCTTTGTTTGCCTCAGCTGGCAATTCAAATGCAAGTAGAGAAATAGGTACCACTTTGATGGGAAGGTAACAATGTTCCGTGCACCCTTAAGAACATAAGAACAGCCTTGCTGGAACAGGCCACAGCCCATCCAGTCCAGCATTCTGTCTCACACAGTGGCTCCCCATTTGCTTCGGGGTCTTCCCATGCAGATGTCTTCAGCTCCTTATGATTCCCTGCAAATGGCATTGAGAGATATACTGCCTATCTCTCCAACCCGGAGGGTGTCCTTAGGCATCCATCATGATAGCCATGGATACCCTTGTTCTCCATGAACTCCTCTCATCCTTTCTTAAAGGTGTCGAGGCTGACAGCTGTCACCACTTCTTCTGGCAGGGAGTTCCATAGACCAGGGATCCTCTGGGTGAAAAAGTACTTCCTCTTATTTGTTTGAGGTCTAGCTTCCAAAAGTTTCATGGAGTGTCCCTTAGTTCTAGTGTTGTGCGATAGGGAAAACAGTTTTTCCTTTTCTACTTTGTCCACACCGTGCATGATTTGATAGACTTCAATCAGGTCACCTCTCAGGCGCCGTCGTTCTAGAGTGAAGAGGCCCAGCCGTTGCAGCCTCAGATGGTAAGGAAGGTGTTCCAGCCCCCTAATCCTTCTGGTTGCCCTCCTCTGCACCCTTTCCATTTCCATAATATCCTTCTGAAGGTATGATGACCAGAACCCTTGGCGTATATCCATGAAAAAAGAAAACGCAGAAGAGCAGCGCTCCCCAATGTCAAATGTGACTAGAAAAGGAAACCAACGCCTTTACAGAAGAGGAGAAGAACAGAGTTGGAAGGGACCTTGGAGGTCTTCTAGCCCAACCCCCTATTAATAAAAAAAACACACACAAAGAAACCCATATCCCATTTCAGACAAATAGGTGTCCAATCTCTTCTTAAAAACCTCCATTGTTGGATCATTCAGAAATTCTGAATGATTAATCATTCCACTGATTCATTGTTCTCACTGTCAGGAAAGTTCTCTTTATTTCTAGGCTGCTTCTCTCCTTGATTAGCTTCCATCCAGGTGTTTCGGAAAATAGGTATCCGAACTTTTGCAACGAAGCAAGCAAGCATGCTGTTTTGAACTGTTACACCCCAAATGTCTTGCACAGTGTATTGGGGATGTTCCAGCTGCAGGATCTAGTTATACATCTGTCTAATTGGAGGCATACTTCCAGAATCTGACAATGGCACCTATCTGGGCATAATGATGGCATCCCACAGCTCAGGTTTGATTGCAGGAATTACAGAAGAGTTGTGCTTGATTCCCGTCAAGCTCATTTTGCATTTTATTTTCCTTTCCAAAATGAATCTGGAGGATGCCAAAACTTAGCTGAATGCAAGGATTGGAGTGGAATGAATCTCCCCTCATCCGCCCAATGTGACTGTTCAGATATTGAATCGCAGAGCGAAGGCATTGCTGAGACCACAAAATGAATGTCACAACTGTTGGCCGTCCACCCTTAGACACCCAAAGGGACACACAGCAATGTTTGCTATGCTGATTTAGAAGAGGAGAGGAGAGGAGAGGAAAGGACTCTTGCAAATTAAAACTAAGATACTTTCAACTTAAATAAATGGGTTGTTTGCTGATGACAATAGAATAGAATAGAATGGAATGGAATGGAATGGAATGGAATGGAATGGAATGGAATACAATACAATACAATACAATACAATACAATACAATACAATACAATACAATAACAGAGTTGGAAGGGACCTTGGAGGTCTATCTAGTCCAACCCCCTGCTTAGGCAAGAAACCCTACACCACTTCAGACAAATGGCTATCCAACATCTTCTTAAAAACTTCCAGTGTTGGAGCATTCACAACCTCTGGAGGCAACTTCTGTTCCACTGATTCATTGTTCTCACTGTCAGGAAATTTCTCCTCAGTTCTAACTTGCTTTTCTCCTTACTTTCCACCCATTGCTTCTTGTTCTACTATCGTACACTTTGGAGAAGAGCTTGGCTTCTTCTTCTTTGTGGCCACCCCTGAGATATTGGAAGACTGCTATCATGTCTCCCCTGGTCCTTCTTTTCATTAAACTAGACATACCCAGTTCCTGCAACCGTTCTTCATATGTTTTAGCCTCCAGTCCCCTAATCATCTTGGTTGCTCTTCTCTGCACTCTACATCTTTTTTACATCATGGCAATCAAAACTGAGAGAGAGAGAGAGAGAGAGAGAGAGAGAGAGAGAGAGAGAGAGAGAGAGGGGGGGGGGGAGGGAGGGAGGGAGGGAGAGAGAGAGAGATTGGGATGGATAGATTAATGGATGGATGAGTGGGTGGATGGGTGGGTGGGTGGACAGGCAGGCAGGAAGGCAGCAATATGGTAGGCACTAAGGCCTAATGTGAAACACATAAGTTTCAAGTTTATTCAAATTTAAGCCAGGCCGGCCTCTTGAAATAGATATGTCTTTAGTGCCCGGCAGAAGAGGCGTAGGTCTGTGATGGTGCAAAGATCGGGGGGTAGGTCATTCCAGAGGGCAGGCCCCGCCACAGAGAAGGCTCTCCCCCTGGGGGTCGCCAGTCGGCATTGACCGGCGGATGGCACCCTGAGGAGGCCCTTTCTGTGGGAGCGGACAGGTCGAAGGGAGGTATGTAGTAGGAGGCGGTCCCGCAAGTAGCCAGGTCCCATGCCATGGAGCGCTTTGAAGATGGTTACTAGCACCTTGAAGCGCACCCGGAAGGCCACAGGCAGCCAGTGCAGCTCGCGCAGGAGAGGTGTTACATAGAAATTAAGAAAGTCCTGCAGTTTTTCTTTCATTCTTTCCATGGAAGTTAACATTCAACCAAACCACAAGGGTGTCTCCTGCCCCATGACACACCATAATTATCACCATCATGCATCTGATGACACAATCCTTATCATTGTTCTGTGTAGTGTCCCTTTTCCCTCACCTATACAATAATACAATACAATAGCAGAGTTGGAAGGGACCTTGTAGGTCTTCTAGTCCAACCCCCTGCGTGGGCAGGAACCTTATAACATTTCAGACAAATGGCTGTCTAACATCTTTTTAAAGACTTCCAGGGTTGGGGCATTCACAACTTCTGGAGGCAAGCTGTTCCAGAGGTTAATTGTTCTTACTGTCAGGAAATTTCTCCTTAGTTCTAAGTTGCTTCTCTCCTTGGTTAGTTTCCACCCATTGCTCCTTGTCCTGCCCCCAGGTGCCTTGGAGAAAAGTTTGACTCCCTCTTCTTTGTGGCACCCTCTGAGATATCGGAACACTGCTATCATGTCTCCCCTGGTCCTTCTCTTCATCAAACTAGACATACCCAGCTCCTGCAGCCGTTCTTCATATGTCTTAGTCTCCAGTCCTCTAATCATCTTGGTTGCTCTTCTTTGCACTCTTTCCAGAGTCTCCACGTCTTTTCTACATCGTGGCGACCAAAACTGTATGCAGTATTCCAAGTGTGGCCTTATCAAGGCACTATACAGTGGCATTAACACTTCACGCGATCTATATTCTATCCCTCTGTTGATGCAGCCTAGAACTGTGTTGGCTCTCCTTCTATTGCCCACGGTGTTTAAATGGCGATGATTTACAGGTGAAGAATGCTGATTTCCTTTAAACAACCTTCCCTCCTCCCTTATCGCCTCTCTCGTGGTTTTAAAAAAAGAGGATCTAGCTGGAAACCAGTTTTAAATACGCAGAAGTTACGAGAGTTGCAATCCACCATAGAAATAGTTGTATTCCTGAACCCGGATGGATTGTTTACTCCAGTTTTGCTCAAGGTGTGAGATTGAAGCCAGATGCTTCTGCAGTAATCCAGAGAGATTATTGTCTAGCCACTGCTTAAGAATCTCCTCCAGCAAAGGAAAGCGATTGCTTCCTAAGGCTGTCTCTTCTGTTCTCTATCAGTCTTCTCCATTACGGTATTTCTTCCAAAAACTGCTTCTCTGAGACCTTTTCCTTGCCGTTCTAGCTTTATCTATCTTTTTCAGCTGCAGAGAACACCGTGTTCCATCATTGGCATGGCAGCATTTCAAATGTTGGCAAATGGCTTTCATATTCCTTTTTTTAAAAAAAAAAAATCTTTTCTCCTGGCTAAACATATCCGGCTCTTTGAAGCTCCATTTTCTGCGTTTTTGGCCCCAAAGCATCTTGATTCCTCTTCTGTTGATGTGCCTCGATTTGTCAATGTCTCTGTATAAAAACAGGACATTGGAGCCCAAATTTCCACTGGGCTGTAAATTCATCTTGTGTATTTGTGTCAGAAGCATCATGATTAAAATAAGGCATGCTATATTAGATAGATAGATAGATAGATAGATAGATAGATAGATAGATAGATAGATAGATGGATAGATGGATAGATGGATAGATGGATAGATGGATAGATGGATAGATGGATAGATGGATAGATGGATAGATGGATAGATGGATAGATGGATAGATGGATAGATGGATAGATGGATAGATGGATAGATGGATAGATGGATAGATGGATAGGGGGATAGGGGGATAGGGGGATAGATGGATAGGGGGATAGGGGGATAGGGGGATAGGGGGATAGGGGGATAGATAGATTGGGGAATAGAGGGATATAGAGAGATAGAGAGATAGGGGGGATAGAGGGGATAGAGATAGATTAGATAGATAGATAGATAGATAGATAGATAGATAGATAGATAGATAGATAGATAGATAGATAGATAGATAGATAGATAGATATGATAGATACAGTATGATAGATATGATAGATATGTAGATATATAGGTGATAGGCAGACAGACATAGACAGACAGACACATCACAGATGATGATAGATACAATCTCATATCACATCATATCTATAAGAGACAGACATATAGACAGACGTAGATGATAGAAAAAGCTAGATACATGACAGACACAGACAGACAGATGATAGATATGATATGATATGTTATGGGATAGATAGTTAGATATAGTTATGTTGACATAATACAACATATTGTATTGACAAAAATATAACATAAGAGACAATTCTCACAAAAGTAAGTATATATCTATTCCATACACATACATAGCACATGTATACATACGAGATATCTATCTATCTACCTACCTACCTACCTACCTACCTACCTACCTATCTATCTATCTATCTATCTATCTACATATATACACACATGCATGCATGCATACATGCAGATGTGTTGGCTTACTAGCTCAGCATCTAGTATCTCTTCAGATGTTTTCCTTGGAAAAGCATTCAGAGCACTTGTCCAAATTTATTCCAGTTACTTGGAAAGGATAAATGGGAAGAAAGAGCACTGTGGATCAAATAGACTCTTCTTTTCTGTTGTATTGCTTCTTATCAGTCTTGGGAGATGATAAAACCAAATTGTGTTTGCGTTATATATTTTGCTCATTGTTGCTCATCTGGAAAAGAAAAACCACGCCAAAAAGAGGGAAAATCACAGTGGTCCATTAAAAAAAAAATTACAGGATTGGGTGTAGGAACTGGGTGTGTTTAGTTTTATAAAAAGAAGAACTAGGGGAGACATGAGAGCAGTCTTCCAATATCTCAGGGGCTGCCACAAAGAAGAGGGAGTCAAGCTATTCTCCAAGGTACCTGAGGGTAGAGCAAAAAGCAATGGGTGGAAACTAATCAAGGAGAGAAGCAACTTAGAACCGAGGAGAAATTTCCTCACAGTCAGAACACTTAATCAGTGGAACTAATTGCCTCCAGAAGTTCTGGGTGCTCCATCATTGGACATCAGAGTTTGGGCAACCATTTGTCTGAAATAGTAGAGTCTCCTTCCTAATCAGGGGGTTGGATTAGAAGACCTCCAAGGTCCTTTCCAATTCTTCTCTTCTCTTCTCTTCTCTTCTCTTCTCTTCTCTTCTCTTCTCTTCTCTTCTCTTCTATCCTTCCTAATCAGGGGGTTAAACAAGTTCAAAAGAAGTTCAAAAAAAAACCTTTGCTTGTTTCCCCCCCCCAAAAATATGTCCTGAAATAAGTCCTTATTTTGGTTTTCATACAGATATAATAAAATAAACAGTAAGTTATAGGAGTTGGAGGGGGAGGGGGAGGGGGAGGAGGGGGAGGAGGAAGAAGAAGAAGAGGGGGAGGAGGAGGAAGAAGAGGAAGATAAGAGGAGGAGGAAGGAGAAGCAGAAGGAGAAACAAAGCTTAGAAAACTCATCATATTGTAATGGGTTGCGTTAAAACCCCACCCGGCTCTGTGGAATTGCAAATAGGAATAAAGAAGACATCGTCTTTCATGGAACTTGAGCGTCATGCAATTGAAGAAATGTCCAGAAGCTGCAGGTTGTAAAGTCAAGCATTTGGCCAAAACAGATCCGCCAAAACCGAGCATCCCTGAGACATTTCAATACACGGATTAATCTTCTTGTCTCATCGCTCATTGCTGTTCTGTTCTCTTCCTCCTGATGCAAGCACTTCCTTCCTTCCTTCCATCCTCAATCTCCTTCCAGCCCGACTCATTCCTGTGCCTGAGTTCTGTGCAATATTATTTCCTGCATAATGAAATCTGGAGTGACATTAATACGTCTATAATTTTATGGTGGGGAATGGGGTCTGGCTGATGATTTCTACCTGCTGGGTCTTGATGATCGACGTTGCAACCATCTCCAATTGGCTAATGAAATTTCACCTCCTTAATGTGGGGATGATCACATAGTCCTCCCAGCTGTCTTGGGCTGGAAGGAAGTCATTCTCAGACTAGATGGCGACCCCAGCCGGTAGGTGCAGAAGTACAAAGACTATTGGGCTGGGTCACAAAGAAGAAAAGAAAATCTAACAAAATGAAATTCAATGTGTTGTGGCCCGCCAGCAGCCTGCGGAGCTGACAGGAGATTCGGACAGTGAGGAGGGTTGGGGAGGAACATGGGCCAGTCCTGGAGTCTGGGGAAGGCTCTGAGGAGGGCTCTGCGTCAGAGGCAGAGAGGGGTCCAGAGCCCGTCTGAAAGTTATCAGCTGCCTTCGGAGTCGGACATCAGTGGAGCAAAAGAACAGCTGGAGCCTGTTCCCAGCCTGCGCATGTGCAGAGTTGCCAGACGAAGGGAACAGCTAAAGAACAAAGGTTGACTCGGGAGTAAAGGCACAGGTGGACCGTGAATGGCCCCTCCCATAGGGAATAAAGAGGAGCGAAAGGGGAGGGGAGTTTGCAGGAGGCCATTAGTTCATTTACCGTATTTTTCAGAGTATAAAATACACCGGAGTATAAGACACACCAAGATTTTGAAGAGGCAAATTCAAAAAAAAGTTTTTGCACTCTGCAGACCTCCCCAAAATAGCCAGCTTTTCACAAAAATGCCCCCCGTTTTTTTCCCTAAAAAAGGGCATGGATGGCCTTTAGGAGGCTTATAGGGTGCTCCTGGGGGCTGGGGTGAAATTAAGCAAAAAATGGCCCTTTTTTCACTCATTTCTGCCCTCCCCAGGCAACAGGAGCTCTCTGAAAGCCTCCTAAAGGCTACACACAGCCATTTTGGTGAAGGGAGAGGGGTTCTGGGAGACAAAAATATAATAATGCTGTATTCAGTGTATAAGACGCACCCAGATTTTCAGCCTCTTTTTGAGGGAAAAAAGTACGTCTTATACTCTGAAAAATACGGTAATGGGTGTGAAGATTTGTTCATTTGTTTGTGAAGATGATGTTTCCTTGCCAAGTATTTTCTTATACAGCCTGGCATTTGGAAGATATCGGCCTGGCAGCTCTCCAAGCCTGATAAGGTCTGAGATTGTCGATTCACCCTTGGAAGACTGTTTGCTGGGATTTTGCTGGATGTGAATGGGAAGAATTCAAATTAGCCAAATAAAAAGCCATTTTTCGGGGCAAGGAGTCTGTTTCGTGATTTGGTGAAGCCTCGGTCAGAAGACAATGCAGAGAAATGCAAAGTCTTACCCTTAGGCAAGAAATACGTAAAGACTTGTTAAGCCTAAAAATAGAATTGTTGGAAACACAAAGAAGTACAACAGATAATAAACAAAAAATTGAGGTGTTAGAAGGGGGAACAGCTGAGATGAAGGAAGAGATAAAGGTATTACAGAAAGAAAGTACAGAAGTGGGAGGGCATGTGACTAAAATGGAGTTTGAAAGAATGTCTTTTTTTCTCAGGTTTCAGAATGTGCCAGAGATAGAAGGGGAAGATCTTAAAGATTTAATGAGTACAATTTTAGCAGACTATATTAAGAAAAATAAAGAACATCTCTGGTGGGATATGGACCTGGTTTATAGAATTAACTCAGCATATGCTAGAATAAATGATGTACCAAGAGAGGTTCATATTAAATTCTTAAGAAGCTCCACAAGGGATGAGATATTGAGGGCACAACCGGGGGGGGGGGGGACCCTTGAAATACCAAGAAAAAGAGATTACCATCTTGAAACAAATTCCCAAAACAAATTAGAGAGATAAGAAGGAAGTATCCCTTCTTATCCAAAAAATAATATAAAAAAGGAGTTTGGTTCAAGTGGATGCTACCCGGAGGAATGTTGGTCTTCTGGGAGGGACGTAAAGTTAGAGTTAAAACAATAGGAGAGGCGGAGGCCTTTCTCCAAAAACATCATTCACTCCTAGGAGACGAAGAAGAGAGAGCGGGAGGGGCCATGGCCCCGCCCATCGGCGGGAAGGAAGAAGAAGAATCAATAGCAAGAAGACTCAGATCTCAAAAATGACTTTATTTGAAACTATTACTGTGATTTGTGAATGTAAGACTTTTACAAGGTGAGATATATGTATTTTTGCCACTTGCTTTCTTTTTATAATGTATTTGTAGGAAGTCTCAGAGGAGATCACCACCTCCGACATAGAAGCCACCAAAATGTTATCGCATGCCCTATAACCTTTTTCCTGTATAATATTGTAAAACCAATAAAAAATTATTTTCAATAAAAAAAAGAAAAGAAAAACCAAAAAATATACATAGAATCGCTGCTTTGAGTTATACGCCAGTTGCGCCCCTTTCTGGATCGTGACACCTTACGCACGGTCACTCAAGCCCTCGTCATCTCCCGTCTGGACTATTGTAATGCTCTCTACATGGGGCTCCCCTTGAGGTGCACCCAGAGGCTCCAGTTGGTCCAGAATGCGGCCGCGTGGGGGATTTTGGGAGCATCTAGATGCTCCCATGTGACACCTCTCCTGCGTGAGCTGCACTGGCTGCCTGTGGTTTTCTGGGTGCGCTTCAAGATATTAGTAACCACCTTTAAAGCGCTCCATGTCAAGGGACCTGGTTACCTGCAAGACCGCCTCCTGCTGACAAATTTATTTATTTATTTATTTATTTTATTCAATTTATATCCCGCCCTTCTCCAAAAGGACCCAGGGCGGCGCACAGGAATTTAAAAGAATATACAAAAATAATACAAAAACATATAAATTTAAAAAACTATTAAACAGCAAAACCTGTGCTAAAACCAATTAAGATCCCCAATTTAAAAACTATCTAAGATTAGTCACAGCGGGGGCTGTGTTAGGCCGGCTTGATGAAATAAATGTGTTTTTAAACACTGATGGAAGAGGCGGAGGTCGGTGATGGTGCGGAGTTCAGGGGGTAGGTCGTTCCACAGGGCAGGGCCCGCCACAGAGAAGGCCCTTCCCCTGGGTGTCGCCAGCCAGCATTGTCCGGCCGATGGCACCCTGAGAAGGCCCTCTCTGTGGGAGCGTATCGGTCTAAGGGATGTATGGGGCAGAAGACGGTCTCGCATATAACTAGGTCCCGAGCCATGGAGCGAGCCAAATACCTCCCACCGACCAGTTTGCTCCCACAGAGAGGGCCTCCTCAGGGTGCCGTCGGCCAGGCAATGTTGGCTGGTGACTCCCAGGGGGAGAGCCTTCTCTGTGGCAGCCCCTGCCCTCTGGAATGACCTACCCCTTGAATTACGCACGACCATGGACCTACGTCTCTTCCATCGGGCCCTGAAGACACATCTATTTCGTGCTGCCGGCCTCTCATAGTTTTTAATTGATTTTAGTACGGGGTTTTAACTGCAGGCCAATACATTTAATACATTTTAATATATCATTTTAGCTTTTTTACTATGACTGTGCACCGCCCTGAGTCCCGGAAGGGAGAAGGGCGGTATATAAATTGAATACATTAAATTAAATTAATTAAATTTTAAATATAATAAAGGATGGATGCACATGAATAAAAATAAATAAATAAACGGCTCTTCCTTGCAGGTTTTCAGGTTTGGGAAGAAATCATTTCTATCTCTTTACTATTCTATCCCACTATGGATATAGTCCCTGATTTGCAACAGTTCCATTAGTGAAAGAAAGAAGAAGTGACCGTTTTTCACACTTGCGACCATTGCAGCATCCCCCCGGTCACGTGATCAAAATCGGGACACTCGGCAATGGACTCATAGTTATGACGGTCGCAGGGTCCTGGAGTTAGGTGGTCCCCTTTTGCGACCTTCTGACAAGCAAAGTCAATGGTGAAGCCCTGTTCACTTAATAACCTTGTTCCTAATTTAAAAACTGCAGGGGTTGATTTAACAACGGTAGGGAGAAAAGTCGGAAAATGGGACAACACTCACTTAACAACATAAATGTTAGGCTCCTTTGGGGTCATAGGTTGAGGGCTACGTGTACTATCATGCCACTTCATTCTGCACCAGCTGAAGTTTCTGAATGCTGTTCAAGGACAGCCCCTTGTAGAGTGTATTGGAGTAGTCCAGTACATCACTGCATGTGGCTCACCAAGCAAACTGAAGAGAGCAAGACATACTGCATATTATGCTTGTTCTCCGATTCTTACCACACCTGGGTAGAGAAAAAGCAAAGGATCCACTCAGATCTAATGATCTGATATCCTCTCTTGGTTCAGTTCAGTTCAGGGCCTTATCCAGTGGTGAAATTCAAATATTTGTACTGCCGATTCTGTGGGTGTTCTTCCACTCCAGGGGAAGGATACTGCAAAATCTCCCTTCCTTCCCCACTCCAGGGGAAGGATACTGTAAAATCTCCATTCCCTCCCCACTCCAGGGAAAGGATACTGCAAAATCTCCCTTCCTTCCCCACTCCAGGGGAAGGATACTGCAAAATCTCCATTCCCTCCCCACTCCAGGGGAAGGATACTGCAAAATCTTCATTCCCTCCCCACTCCAGGGGAAGGATACTGCAAAATCTCCATTCCCTCCCCACTCCAGGGGAAGGATACTGCAAAATCTTCATTCCCTCCCCACTCCAGGGAAAGGATACTGCAAAATCTCCCTTCCTTCCCCACTCCAGGGGAAGGATACTGCAAAATCTCCATTCCCTCCCCACTCCAGGGGAAGGATACTGCAAAATCTCCATTCCCTCCCCACTCCAGGGAAAGGATACTGCAAAATCTCCCTTCCTTCCCCACTCCAGGGGAAGGATACTGCAAAATCTCCATTCCCTCCCCACTCCAGGAGAAGGATACTGCAAAATCTTCATTCCCTCCCCACTCCAGGGGAAGGATACTGCAAAATCTCCACTCCCTTCCTACTCCAGGGGAAGGATACTGCAAAATCTCCATTCCCTCCCCACTCCAGGGGAAGGATACTGCAAAATCTTCATTCCCTCCCCACTCCAGGGGAAGGATACTGCAAAATCTCCATTCCCTTCCTACTCCAGGGGAAGGATACTGCAAAATCTCCACTCCCTCCCTACTCCAGGGGAAGGATACTGCAAAATCTCCCTTCCTTCCCCACTCCAGGGGAAGGATACTGCAAAATCTCCCTTCCCTCCCCACTCCAGGGGAAGGATACTGCAAAATCTTCATTCCCTCCCCACTCCAGGGGAAGGATACTGCAAAATCTCCATTCCCTCCCCACTCCAGGGAAAGGATACTGCAAAATCTCCCTTCCTTCCCCACTCCAGGGGAAGGATACTGCAAAATCTCCATTCCCTCCCCACTCCAGGGGAAGGATACTGCAAAATCTTCATTCCCTCCCCACTCCAGGGGAAGGATACTGCAAAATCTCCACTCCCTTCCTACTCCAGGGGAAGGATACTGCAAAATCTCCATTCCCTCCCCACTCCAGGGGAAGGATACTGCAAAATCTTCATTCCCTCCCCACTCCAGGGGAAGGATACTGCAAAATCTCCATTCCCTTCCTACTCCAGGGGAAGGATACTGCAAAATCTCCACTCCCTCCCTACTCCAGGGGAAGGATACTGCAAAATCTCCCTTCCTTCCCCACTCCAGGGGAAGGATACTGCAAAATCTCCATTCCCTCCCTACTCCAGGGGAAGGATACTGCAAAATCTCCATTCCCTCCCCACTCCAGGGAAAGGATACTGCAAAATCTCCCTTCCTTCCCCACTCCAGGGGAAGGATACTGCAAAATCTCCATTCCCTCCCTACTCCAGGGGAAGGATACTGCAAAATCTCCATTCCCTCCCCACTCCAGGGGAAGGATACTGCAAAATCTTCATTCCCTCCCCACTCCAGGGGAAGGATACTGCAAAATCTCCACTCCCTCCCTACTCCAGGGGAAGGATACTGTAAAATCCCCATTCCCTCCCCACTCCAGGGAAAGGATACTGCAAAATCTCCATTCCCTCCCCACTCCAGGGAAAGGATACTGCAAAATCTCCCTTCCTTCCCCACTCCAGGGGAAGGATACTGCAAAATCTCCATTCCCTCCCCACTCCAGGGGAAGGATACTGCAAAATCTTCATTCCCTCCCCACTCCAGGGGAAGGATACTGCAAAATCTCCATTCCCTTCCTACTCCAGGGGAAGGATACTGCAAAATCTCCACTCCCTCCCTACTCCAGGGGAAGGATACTGCAAAATCTCCCTTCCTTCCCCACTCCAGGGGAAGGATACTGCAAAATCTCCATTCCCTCCCCACTCCAGGGAAAGGATACTGCAAAATCTCCCTTCCTTCCCCACTCCAGGGGAAGGATACTGCAAAATCTCCATTCCCTCCCTACTCCAGGGGAAGGATACTGCAAAATCTCCATTCCCTCCCCACTCCAGGGGAAGGATACTGCAAAATCTTCATTCCCTCCCCACTCCAGGGGAAGGATACTGCAAAATCTTCTTTCCCTCCCCACTCCAGGGGAAGGATACTGCAAAATCTCCACTCCCTCCCTACTCCAGGGGAAGGATACTGCAAAATCTCCACTCCCTCCCTACTCCAGGGGAAGGATACTGCAAAATCTCCACTCCCTCCCTACTCCAGGGGAAGGATACTGCAAAATCTCCATTCCCTCCCCACTCCAGGGGAAGGATACTGCAAAATCTTCATTCCCTCCCCACTCCAGGGGAAGGATACTGCAAAATCTCCATTCCCTTCCTACTCCAGGGGAAGGATACTGCAAAATCTCCACTCCCTCCCTACTCCAGGGGAAGGATACTGCAAAATCTCCACTCCCTCCCTACTCCAGGGGAAGGATACTGCAAAATCTCCATTCCCTCCCCACTCCAGGGGAAGGATACTGCAAAATCTTCATTCCCTCCCCACTCCAGGGGAAGGATACTGCAAAATCTCCATTCCCTTCCTACTCCAGGGGAAGGATACTGCAAAATCTCCACTCCCTCCCTACTCCAGGGGAAGGATACTGTAAAATCCCCATTCCCTCCCCACTCCAGGGAAAGGATACTGCAAAATCTCCATTCCCTCCCCACTCCAGGGAAAGGATACTGCAAAATCTCCCTTCCTTCCCCACTCCAGGGGAAGGATACTGCAAAATCTCCATTCCCTCCCCACTCCAGGGGAAGGATACTGCAAAATCTTCATTCCCTCCCCACTCCAGGGGAAGGATACTGCAAAATCTCCATTCCCTTCCTACTCCAGGGGAAGGATACTGCAAAATCTCCACTCCCTCCCTACTCCAGGGGAAGGATACTGCAAAATCTCCATTCCCTCCCCACTCCAGGGAAAGGATACTGCAAAATCTCCCTTCCTTCCCCACTCCAGGGGAAGGATACTGCAAAATCTCCATTCCCTCCCCACTCCAGGGAAAGGATACTGTAAAATCCCCATTCCCTCCCCACTCCAGGGAAAGGATACTGTAAAATCTCCATTCCCTTCCCACTCCAGGGGAAGGATACTGCAAAATCTCCATTCCCTCCCCACTCCTGGGGAAGGATACTGCAAAATCTCCATTCCCTCCCCACTCCAGGGAAAGGATACTGCAAAATCTCCCTTCCTTCCCCACTCCAGGGGAAGGATACTGTAAAATCCCCATTCCCTTCCCATTCCAGGGGAAGGATACTGTAAAATCTCCATTCCCTTCCCACTCCAGGGGAAGGATACTGCAAAAGAGTCTTTTTTGTCACTTTTTGCTGGTTGAGTGGTCAATCCAATGTTCATCGCAGTTCAGTTTAAATAACTGTCACAGGCGATTACAGGCAGCCCTTGACTTAAAACTGTTCAATTGGTGATTGTTTGAAGTTACAATGCACTGAAAAAAGTGACTTATGACCAAACTACACACATGATCATTGCTGTGTTCCCTGGTTTGATCCTGACCAGCTCAAGGGTGACTCAGCCTTCCATTCTTCCAAGGTCAGATAAAATGAGGATCTAGATTATTGGGGGCAAGAGACTGACTCTGTAACCCATTTAGAGAGAGCGGTAAAAGCACTATGATGCGGTATATAAGTCTAAGTGCTCCTCCTCCTCCTCCTCTTCTTCTTCTTCTTCTTCTTCTTCTTCTTCTTCTTCTTCTTCTTCTTCTTCTTCTTCTTCTTCTTCTTCTTCTTCTTCCTCCTCCTCCTCCTCCTCCTCCTCCTCCTCTTCCTCCTCCTTTTTGTAGGTTGACTCAGCCTTCCATCCTTCCCAGGTCAGTAAAATGAGGACCCAGATTGTTGAAGTCAAGAGGCTGACTCTGTAACCCATTTAGAGAGGGCTGTAAAAGCACTGTGAAGCAGGATATAAGTCTAAGTGATATTGCTAATTATCAGTGCATGCGCTTTTTAAGGGATAGGCTGCCTCCGTTTTTATTTTGTTCCATATGTTACCAAATTGATAAATATTGAAGCCGGCGAGAGGTGAAAAAGAAAAGTAAATATGCTTTTAACGGGGCCTCTTGGCAATAAAATCCTTGCTCAAGTGTGGCCAAAATTAGAGGTACTCCAGACTGTTGGGTAATTGGAAGAATAGGTGTCCTATCTCTCTCGTAGTGTCAGCTGTTGTTTGCTTTCGTGTTTGGCAATACAAAACACACCAAATTCATTTCTCTCCTGCTCTGGTTTCTTTCCAAATGATTGTGATATAATTGAAAGTAACAGTAGAATTCTACGAAAATCAATACGTCTTCCTGTTGTCCAAAATTGAGACGTTCCTACACAAGATCGCATCAAGGGAAGCAAAGGTTGCATTCTGATCGCTGGGTTTTTTCCCAGCAATAAAGGCAAACGTTTCTGCCTAAAAAACCAGGAGTGAAATCCTCCCGGTTCGGCCTGGTTCGCCTGAACCAGTGCAAACGGTTGTCCTTGGTTCTATGAACCGGTAGTAAAAAAAAAAAAATGCTTTAAAAAGTTTTTTAAAAAGCCACCAAACTACTACCAGTCCGGACCGGTAGGAACCCACCACTGGTCTTAGCATCTTTTTTTTTATAATGTGGTGACCAAAACTGGATGGGGTATTCTAGATGGGGTCCTACTAAGGCTTTATAGAGTGGTATGAGTACCTCACTTGATTGCATCCCTCTGTAAATGCAATTTAAGGTTGCATTGGCTTTTGGGGCTGCAGCCAACACAGTTCTAGGCTGCATCAACAGAGGGATAGAATCTAGATCACGTGAAGTGTTAATGCCACTGTATAGTGCCCTGGTAAGGCCACACTTGGAATACTGCATACAGTTTTGGTCGCCACGATGTAGAAAAGATGTGGAGACTCTGGAAAGAGTGCAGAGAAGAGCAACCAAGATGATTAGGGAACTGGTGACTAAAACATATGAAGAACGGCTGCAGGAGCTGGGTATGTCTAGTTTGATGAAGAGAAGGACCAGGGGAGACATGATAGCAGTGTTCCGATATCTCAGAGGGTGCCACAAAGAAGAGGGAGTCAAACTATTCTCCAAGGCACCTGGGGGCAGGACAAGAAGCAATGGGTGGAAACTAATCAAGGAGAGAAGCAACTTAGAACTAAGGAGAAATTTCCTGACAGTTAGAACAATTAACCTCTGGAACAGTTTGCCTCCAGAAGTTGTGAATGCCCCAACCCTGGATGTCTTTAAAAAGATGTTAGATAGCCATTTGTCTGAAATGGTATAAGGTTCCTGCCCACGCAGGGGGTTGGACTAGAAGACCTACAAGGTCCCTTCCAACTCTGCTATTGTATTGTAATGTGGTGAGGATTTGTCCGTCCCTGCTCAGAAAGCAAAAAACTCAACAAGTGTTGGTATTTTATGTTATTATTGTCCTTATTTGGAGAGGAAGTAGGGAGGAGCTTAACTTTTGTCAGTTAAGAGGAGGTCTTCTGGCCCAGCTTTAGCAGAAGCAAGAAACAGAGTCCTTGTCATGAAAAAAACCCTTCTTTATTTATTTACCTCCTGTGAATGTGAATTAATGGCATTCACCCACCAAAAAGTCCAGGCACTAGTTCTTCGAGGAGTTAAATGGAGTAATAGACCTTATCAATGATAATTGCAAAGCTTTGAGCTCCCAGACAAATTAAGTTCTAGCAAGCAGTCTTTGTATCCACGAAACACAAAGAGCAAAATCTTCAGAAATACAAACTGTTGTCTCCTACAACCACCACTCCCCTTTCCTTCTATTTATTCCCCAGTCAAGGAGGGGCCACTCAGTGTCCACATGTGTTATGCTCCTCTAGTCGACACTTTGCGTTGTGGCCCAGCTGGCTCTGAATGAGCTGCTGACAGACTCTTCTAGCGAAGAGTCCTATGAGTCTGCCCTGGAAGATGAGGAAGACCTTGGGCAGGGTTCAAACTATTCTCCAAGGCACCTGGGGGCAGGACAAGAAGCAATGGGTGGAAACTAATCAAGGAGAGAAGCAACTTAGAACTAAGGAGAAATTTCCTGACAGTTAGAACAATTAACCTCTGGAACAGCTTGCCTCCAGAAGTTGTGAATGCCCCAACCCTGGAAGTCTTTAAAAAGATGTTACATAGCCATTTGTCTGAAATGGTATAAGGTTCCTGCCCACGCAGGGGGTTGGACTAGAAGACCTACAAGGTCCCTTCCAACTCTGCTATTGTATTATTGTATTATTGCTGCACACAGCTGGCTCATATTTAGCTGGTTGTCCGTCTTGGAGTCTAAGATTCCTCTCACAGTTACTACTATTAAGCCTGGTTTCACCCAGTCTATATATGTGTCCTTTTGTTTTTTCTTGCCTAAGTGTAAGACTTTACTTTTCTCTACATTGAATTTTATTTTGTTAGGTAGAGCCAGGGGTGAAATTCAGCAAGTTCTGACAGGTTCTGGAGAACCAGTAGCAGAAATTTTGAGTATTTTGGAGAACCGGCAAATGCTACCTCTGACTGGCCCCAGAGTGGGGTGTGAATGGAGATTTTACATTATCCTTCCCCTGGGTGGGGAGGGAATGGGGATTTTACAGTATCCTTCCCCTGGAGTGGAATGAGGATTTTGCAGTCTCCTTCCCCTGGAGTGGGGAGGGAATGGAGATTTTGCAGTCTCCTTCCCCTGGAGTGGGGAGGGAATGGAGATTTTACAGTATCCTTCCCCTGGAGAGGGGAGGGAATGGAGATTTTACAGTCTCCTTCCCCTGGAGTGGAGAGAGAATGAGGATTTTGCAGTCTCCTTCCCCTGGAGTGGGGAGGGAATGGAGATTTTGCAGTCTCCTTCCCCTGGAGTGGGGAGGGAATGGAGATTTTACAGTATCCTTCCCCTGGGTGGGGAGGGAATGGGGATTTTACAGTATCCTTCCCCTGGAGTGGAGAGAGAATGAGGATTTTGCAGTCTCCTTCCCCTGGAGTGGGGAGGGAATGGAGATTTTGCAGTATCCTTCCCCTGGAATGGGGAGGGTATGGAGATTTTGCAGTATCCTTTCCCTGGAGTGGTGTGGGAATGGGGTATCCCTGCCCTACCACACTCAGCAAGCCATGCCCACCAAGCCACACCCACAGAACCAGTAGTAAAAAAAGAAAATCACCACTGCCTCCAAGGTCCCTTCCAACTCTGCAATTCTCTTATCCTTTCCAAAGCAACCAAATTCTTCAAATTCAAAGCTTTCCAAATTCTGGTTTCCATGCAGATTTTAAGATGAAACCAAAATATGTTTGTCGTGGCTGCAAAAGGCATATAAAAACCATCACCTCCCCCTCCTCCCTCTCCCTGGCTTTATCTTCACAATAAATGACACTCTTCCTCGCCTTTCTGTGTGTTGTAACGTTCTCATGTGGAAAAGTTACCGCTCGTGTCATCTCTCTCCTCTGTACTTTTACTATGAAGATGCAAACCCAAACTGACAGCTAAAGTTTGTCTCTTCCTTCCTTCGCTTCAGATTGGCTCTGATCTGCAGCAATAAATCTAAAATTATGCATGTCCCCTTCAAGAATGGGAGATGGTTATCTCCTGTTGACTATAAATCAGGGCTGCTCCAAGCATGCACTGATGAATTAATGGATTTCAGATACAAAGTCCTCTGCAGCTTTACCAGTTTGCTTGCTAGGAGACATAAATTAAACTGTGCGGGCCTGCCTTAAATTAGTTGATATTTATGTAATTATAGGTATTGTTAAGGAGACCAGACGTCTCGCTTTTGGCGGGACAGTCCCTGTTCATCAGCAGATGTCCTGCGCCCCGCTGCCTCTTCAAAATGTCCCGCTTTTTGCGGCCAGGCGGCCGTCGCGGATAGCTGAGAGCACCGACCAGGGTGGGCCGGGCGTCAGGGCCGAGGAGAGGGGGGCACATGCTCCGGCGTGGCATGCGCCGGCGCAGTGGGCATCGGGGCCGAGGGGGGGGGCGCACTCCGAAGTGGCATGCGCCGGCGCAGAGGGCGTTGGGGTGGGGGAGCGCTCACACCCGCCCCCACGGGGCCCTCTTTAAAGGCAGTGGCAGCGGCCCACCCCAGCGGTGCTGAGAGCCGCTGGCTCATGCGGGAAGTGGGAAAACGGCCCGAGGCAGCCGCTTTCAGCTCGGCCCATCACGCCGGCATGATGGGCTGACAGCGGCCAGCTCGGGTCGCCTTCCTCCTCCCTGCTCCAGCCGGTGGCTCTCAGCACCGCCAGGCCGGGCCGCTGCTGCTACCTTTAAAGAGGGCCCCGCGGGGGCAGGTAGGAGCGCTCCCCTGCCCTGACGCACTCTGCGCAGGTGCATGCCACACCCGGAGCATGCGCCCCCCCCCCTGTCGACGGTGTCCCACTTTGGGATTTTGAAAATCTGGTCACCTTAGGTATTGTATAGGATATTTTTTTTATCATCATCATAATCTTCTACATCAGGGGTGTCAAATACAAAAATCATTCGAGAACTAGCGAGAGTGCAAGTGGCTCCCTTCCTCCCTCCCTCCCTCCCTTCCTTCCTTCCTTCCTTCCTTCCTTTTAGGTGAAAGAGGGCGGTATATAAATCGAATAAACTAAACTAAACTAAACTTCCTTCCTTTCTTCCTTCCCTCTTTATTTTCCTTTCTTCTTCCTTCCTCTCTTTCCTTATTCCTCAGATCCTCCCTCAACTTTCATGATAATCTCCTTCTCTGTCCCTCTCTCTGTGTCTCTTTCTCTCTCTCTCTCTCTCTCTCTCTCTCTCTCTCTCTCTCTCTCTCTCTCTCTCTCTCTCTCTCTCTCTCTCTCTCTCTTTCTTTCTTTCTTTCTCTTTATTACTGGGTTTTTTTTAAAAGAAGAGCTCCCAGAAAGTCATGGCTTGAAACTGAACTGTGTTGTCTCAGGTTTCTTGATGCTGAACTTCAGAACGTGACAGGGGGGCTGGACTAAAAGACCTCCAAGGCCCCCTCCACCTCTATTCTGATTCCAATTTTGATTCCATTTCCTCCCTCCCTCCCTCCCTTTTCTTCTTTTTCCTCCTTTCTTCATTCTCCTTTCTTCCTCCTCCTCTCTGTTTCCTTCTTTTTCCTATCTTCCCATCTTCCGTTCTTTATCTTTCCTCTTTCCCTTTCTCCTTTCCTGTCTCTTCTTGCATGCTCAGATGCAAAAGGGGAAATATTTCTCCTTTTGTTTTGTTTTTACTTTGTTTTGCTTGCCCTCTGCCAGCAAAAACATTTTCACTGGCAGAGGGCTTCAAGAGTCCATGGCGGTCCAAAATGGATCCATTTCCTTCCTGGACACAGCCCTCCCAAGCTCCATTTTCACTGGCAGAGGCCCCACGAGCTGGTCCTTTGCTGCTTCCAGGGCGTCCCCACGGGCCAGATCTAAGCACCCTGTGGGCCAGATCTGGCCCTCGGGGCCTTCAGTTTGACACCCCAAATCTATGTGCATTCATGCCTCTTCTCTTCATTTTCTCTGTCATCATAACTTTTTGAGACAAATAATGGTGAAACATTTTTTTTTTAAACTTATCAGTTCCCCAAATCCATCAATTTTACACCAGATACTTTCTGGCTGATGATCTCTATACTAGATGGGGATAATTATTATTAGCTAATTAGTGACAAATGCCAGTAATTTGGTTTCACTGAGAACAATTCAGAGAGCAAACTGGGTTTTAATAGAAGTTCAGATTTTGTTGTTGTCCGCCAGTGGCCAGAGGAGGTGGTGGCAGGTTCAGAGAGTGAGGAGGTTGGGGAGGGAGATGGGCCAGTCCTGGAGTCCGGAGGAGGCTCTGATGAGGGCTCTGTGTCAGAGGCAGAGAGGGGTCCAGAGCCCTATGCCAGTTATCAGCTGCCTTCAGAGTTAGGCAGACGAACAGCTGGAGTCTGTTTCCAGTGTGCGCATGCACAGAGTTGCCAGAGGAAGGGAACAGCTAAAGAACAGGGGTTGACTTGGGAGTAAGGCCACTGGTGGACGATGAATGGCCCCTTCCAGAGGAAATAAAAGAGGAGCAAAAGGGGAGTGGAGTTTGCAGGAGACCATTAGTTCGCTTCATTGGTTCGCGACTCTCCAAAACTCCTTGCCAAGTTTTGTGGAGATCGGCCTGGCAGCTCTCCAAGCTGTGACTGTAAATCCTCCCTCGAAAGACTTTGCTGGATGTGAATGAGCAGAATTCAGAGTCAATTAATAAAAAGGGGTTTTTTGTCCGGATAAGGAGTTTCCTGCATGCTCTTGGGAAGCCTAGGTCAGAACAGATTGCTTGAAGCCAAGATGGATGGGACCCAAGCCTTTGTTATCAGGGAAGGGTGTTGGTTAATTTGCCTTAAGCCCTAAAAACAACCCCCCAAAAAATATCTTTGGGATGCCCAGGGAATTTCACAATTTGAACTATTTCCAAAACTACAAAGCCAGTTGTGAAATTGACATTTTAGAGTCAGTATGTAACAAGCAAGCAGGGATAAAGAGAACAATCATTTACTTGGGACTTTGGTCCCCAGGGAGCACCCATGCATGTCACTAGTACGCTTGCAAAAGAGGCCTCTCTTACCTGCAACTGGATATTATATCATCTCCTGTGTGCAACGGAATCCTTGGCTGCATTAACAGAGGGATAGAATCAAGATCCCGTGAAGAGTAGGGTTCTACATTTAGGCAAGAAAAACGAAATGCACAGGGACAGTATAGGTTGATACCTTGCTCAATAGTAGCAACTGTGAGAGGGATCTTGGAGTCCTAGCAGACAACCATTTAAATATCAGCCAGCCGTGGGCAGCAGCTGTCAAAAAAGCCAACACAGTTCTAGGCTGCATCAACAGAGGGATAGAATCTAGATCATGTGAAGGGTTAATACCACTTTATAAGGCTCAGTGGCTAAGATCCTGAGCTTGTCGATCAGATTGGCAGTTCGGTGGTTTGAATCCCTAGTGCCATGCAAAGGAGTGAGCTCCCGTTATTAATCCCAGCTTCTGTCAACCTAGCAGTTCAAATGTATGTAGAAAATGCAAGTAGAAAAATAAGGAAGGTGAGAAGGTAACAGAGCTCCGTGCACCTTCGGTGTTGAGTCAGCCACATGGCCATGGGCACATCTTTGGACCGCACTGGCTCTTTGGCTTTGAAACAGATGTGAGCACTGCCCCCTAGAGCCAGAAACAACTAGCACACATGTGCGGGGGGAACCTTTACCTTTACCGTTACCCGTCTAGACTACTGTAACACTCTCTACATGGGGCTCCCCTTGAGATGCACCCGAAGGCTACAGTTGGTTCAGAATGCGGCCGCGCGGGCAGTTTCGGGAGTCCCTAGAATGATACTCCCACGTTACACCTCTCCTGCGCGGGCTGACCTGGCTGCCTGTGGCTTTTCGGGTGCATTTCAAGGTGTTGGTTATTATCTTTAAAGCGCTCCATGGCACAGGACCTAGTTATTTGCGGGATCGTATCCTGCCCCATACATCCCTTCGGCCAATTCGCTCACACAGAGAGGGACTTCTCCGGGTGCTGTCCACTAGGCTGTGCCAGCGGGTGACGCCCAGGGGAAGGGCCTTCTCTGTGGCGGGCCCGACCCTCTGGAATGACCTTCCCCTGACATTAGAACGACTACGGACCTCCGCTCCTTCCGCCAGAAACTCAAAACCCACCTGTTTCATCTGGCCGGCCTGGTCTAATTCCATCTTTTCCACCTTAGTTTGTATTTTAAATTCTGTGATTTGGTTTTAAGGCTAAGTTTTAATTTTTATAAATTTGTACAGGGGTTTATTTAATTCGATTTTAGTTATATGTACTGTTGATTGTCATGGTTTTAATTTGTACCTGTACACCACCCCGAGTCCCTTCGGGGAGAGGGGGCGGTCTAGAAGTCCAATAAATAATAATAATAATAAAATACCTATCAAAAGGACCTTTGTTTTGATCTTGAGTCATTGAAGTTGTCTTCTTTTGCGTTGACCCAAATCAACCACTAGATTCAATCTGAAGTACCTCTCTCTTTCTGGCTTGGTTGGCCCGAGGAACTAAGCTAAAGCTCTCTTACTTTTTAAAAACCAGGGGAGGTGTGGAAGGGATGGGAGGAAGCACTGTCCTAGGGGGGGCGGGGGGAAACGGTCAGATACTTCCCAAGTTCTCCAAACTGATGAAAGTCCTCAAAAGACCCTGAGGTGGCATGAGAGACGCGAGCCGCTGCTTTGTAGAGGGAATCTCTGCTCTCCATCAAGGTGCTTGGAAGAAGAGAATCGACCCAAACTTGTCAAAGCGAAGTCACCATCCGAAGCGTTGCGTGGCCTTTAGGCCTGAATATATCTGTGAAATATGGATCTGCCCATCCTAGCCTGAAATGCAGAGGGAAGTCTGTGAGAGTCTATCTGCAAAAAAAAAAGTATATATATATGGATTTCTCCCCCCACACACACACACTCCCTTAAAGCAAAGGTTACGGGTGGTTAATGTGGATTTGTATGCTCCCTCCAGAACTAGGGGAGCTGAAAATGCACAGGGCTCCCTGGAGACCTTCTCCTAAGATCTTCTCTGCCTTTGGATCTGCGCAGAGGCTGCCGGAGCAAAACCAACAACAGAGACGCACAAAAAGGGAGAGGAAAGAAAGAGGGTGAATAAGTGTTTTAAAGTAGGCAATGAGCGCGCTTGCTGATAGATTTCACCCCAGGGCATTCGACTCGGTGAACAAATAGAGAACCATATTTAAGAAGCGAAGGAAAACGTTCCCCAGGTTTCTGTTCGGCTCCCAACCCATCTAGGGAGGTCTGGAGGAGGGTCTGAGGGGGACAAAACCATTTTTTTCCATCTAATTGAGGTTGTTTGACTCCAGAATTCACTTCCTTCCCTTGGTAAATGCCTCAACTTCCCCACCCACTCTTCTCTCTTTCTCTCTTTCTCTCTTTCTCTCTTTCTCTCTCTCTCTCTCTCTCTCTCTCACTGTCTTTTTCTCATTCTCTTACCGTATTTCATTCTTTCTCTCTCTTTCACTTTCTCTCTCTTTCTCATCCTTCGTATTTCTTTTTTCTCTCTTTTTTGCATGTCTTTCTCCCTCATTCTCACTCTCTCATTCTTTTCTTTCTCTTTCTCTGTCTCTCTCTCTGTCTCTCTCTCTCTCATTGTCTTTATCACGCCCTTTCATTTTATTTTTCTCTTTCTTTCTCTTACCATATTTCATTTTCTCTCTGTGTCTTCCACTTTCTCTCTCTTTCCCGTACTTTACCTTTTTTCTCTTTTGTATGCTTTTCTCCCTCATTCTCTCTATCATTCATTCTCTTCTCTCTCTCTCTCATTGTCTTTTTCTCACTCTCTTTCATTCTCTTTTTCACTCTTTTTCTCATGTCTTTCTTTTACCATATTTCATTCTTTCTCTCTATTTCTTTCATTTTCTCTCTTTCTCATGTCTCTTTCTCCGTCATTCTTTCTCCCTCATTCTCTTCTTTGTCTTTCTCTCTCATTCTTATTTTCTCTCTTATTTTTTTTCATTCTCTGACTTTTATTTTCTTTCTCTTTTTTTCTTTTTCTCATCTTCTTATTCTCTGTGTTTCTTTCTCATTCTCTTTCTCTTTCTTTCTCCTGTCAAATGCCTCATGAACCACACCGCTTAAGAATAACCTTGGAGATGAGGAGAAACAGGGAAAGGTAGACATTTCTTTTTCTCATTTGCTTTCCCCAAAAGTAAGATATTCTGTAAATGTCCATATCTACCAGGCCGGTCATTTTATAAAAAGGCAAGTCTTCCCTTGAGATAGCCATTTTCTCAAGATTTTTGACATCTGAAAAAAAAAAAAGCCCAGTACATCAAATAATCAGATGGCCAATCCTTTATATATGTGTTTTAATTCATTTTAAATATTGTGTGTGTGTGTGTGTCTTTCTCTCTCTCTTTCTGTCTTACTGTCTCTTTTTTTCTCTCTATCTGTCTCTGTTTCTCTTTCTCTGTCTCTCTCTCTCTCTCTCTTTCTTTCTTTCTTTCTCTCTCTCTCTCTCTTTCTCTGTCTCTCTCTTTTTTCTGTGATATTATACTGACAGGCCCTATTTGCACAATGGTGTTTATCACAATGGGAATAAATAATTGGGACAAGAGATAGGTGAGCATAGCTAATTGCACTCGGATTGCCTACAATGTGAGATATAAATACGGTATTAATGTTGCCTTCTGTTTAAGAGAGAGAGAAAGACAGACAGAGACAGACAGACAGACAGACAGAGAAAAAGAGAGAGAGACAGACAGAGAGAGAGAAAAAGAGGGGGAAAAGAGAGAGAGAGAGAGAGAGAGAGACACACACAGAGAGAAAGAGAGACAGACAGAAAGAGAGAGAGAGAGAAAGAGAGAGGCAGACAGACAGAGAAAAAGAGAGACAGACAGACAGAGAGAGAGAAAGAGAGAAAAAGAGAGAGAGAGAGAAAGAAAGACACGCACACAGAGAGAAAGAGAGACAGACAGAAAGAGAGAGAGAAAGAGAGAGACAGACAGACAGAGAAAAAGAGAGACAGACAGACAGAGAGAGAGAAAAAGAGACAGAGAGAGAAAGAAAGACACGCACACAGAGAGAAAGAGAGACAGACAGAAAGAGAGAGAGAGAAAGAGAGAGACAGACAGACAGACAGGAGAAAGAGAGAGAGAGAGTCAGACTCTCTCTCTCTCTCTCTCTCTCTCTCTCTCTCTCTCTCTCTCTCTCTCTCTCTCTCTAACAGAAGACAACATTAATGCTGTATTTATATCCCACATTGTAGGCAATCCGAGTGCAATTAGCTATGCTCACCTACCTCTTGTCTCAATTATTTATTCCCATTCTTCTAAACACCATTGTGCAAATAGGGCCTGTCAGTGTAATATCACAGTAATCCTTGTAGCAGATTTATCAGCCGTTATTAATTTGGATCAGAAAAATAAGCTCGGCTCCCAGTGCTCCTTCATTCTCTCCTTCTGAAGATCTGAGATACCTTCGCAGCATGCGTGCCCAGTTGGTGATTATGCCATGATGAGGTCACAGCAAGAAGGGGGAACGTTCAAAAAATTTGGCAAGGAAAACCTACAATAGCATGGAAGCCAACACTGATGTCAGTTGCTCAATTCCAAATGTCGAACTTTAGAAACACAAAGAGGAAAAAAAGTTGATATAAAAATCCATATTGAAGAATTTGTTCCACTTGGAGAAGGCTGCATCAGGTGGGGTTTATGTTTAAGAGGAAGTAGGATTATTTTTGGAAGAAAGAAATCAAGTTCGAGTGAATTAGATCCATAACGTTATTGACAAAGTAATGAGGCAGGGCATAAAGTGAGACTTAGTTGTTAAGTGTGAAATGATGTGGGGTTGGAATAGATGACCCGGAGGGCCCCATCTTAGCTCAGCAGTGTAATAGATATCTCTTAAGTTTGCAGGAGCTTCAACAGGAAGCTTGAAAGGAAATTCAAATGTCGAACCGCAAACACTTGCTTGTAAATAGGCCGAGTTAGATGGCAAGTCAGACGCTTAACCACAACGGCTGGAAGTTCATCTTAGCAAAAACAGGATATGTTTGTGGTTTTCTTCTTTTTTGAATCCTGTAACCCAGGGGTCTCCAACCTTTGCAACTTTAAGTCTGAAGGACTTCAGCTCCCAGACTTAACTCTGGGAGCTGAAGTCCTTCAGACTTAAAGTTGCAAAGGTTGGAGACCCCTGCTGTAACCAATAAGAAAACTAGCCATGACGAAAGTTGCTTGTAGTGAAGTATAAAACTCTGTATTCCCTTTTGGAAGGAGTTCAGAATTCTTGGATGCTAGCCTCAGACTAGCTTTCTGAATCATGGCAGCCATAATAAACTTTTCCTGATTTTGAGAAGTCCAAGTCTCGTGCTCTTTTTTTTCTGCAACAGTAAGGCAAAAGAAAGAACACCGGATAGAAGAGAATATTTTGTAGCTCAGATTTGAACTGCGGGATCCTGGATCTTTTTGTTCTCATCTAGGCTTCGTGATGGAGCCTGGGGAAGGCTCTGAAGGATGCTCTATGCCGGATGCAGAGATAGAGCCAGGGCATTTCCCAGCCACTGGAGAGGCAGCTGCCTTTGGAGGCGGATCTGAGTGAGGAGGAAGAACAGCTGGGGCCTCTTCCAGCTGCACGTATGTGCATAGCTGTTAGGAGAGGAGAACAATGGAGGAGAAGGTATTCTGACGCCCACCCACCCACCCCACCTGCAAAGAGTCCAAAGCATAGGCTTGGCTACTTGCCACTGTTTAATTGCCACTGTTTATGCACTGTCACTCAAGCCCTTGTCACCTCCCACCTGGACTACTGTAACGCTCTCTACATGGGGCTCCCCTTGAGATGCATCCGGAGGCTCCAGTTAGTTCAGAATGCGGCCGTGCGGGGGATTTTGGGAGCATCTAGACCAGTGGTGGGTTTCAAATTTTTTTAGAACCTACTCTGTAGGTGTGGCCTATTTTGTGGGCGTGGCTTGGCAGTCATGTGACAGGGTAGGAGTGGCCAACTTGTAAAATGTGGTGAAACTCATTTATCAACGCTCTTGCTTAGCAACCAAAATTTTGGGCTCAATTGTGATGATAAATTCTTTCTCTTTCTTTCTTTCTTTCTTTCTTTCTTTCTTTCTTTCTTTCTTTCTTTCTTTCTTTCTTTCTTTCTTTCTTTCTTTCTTTCTTTCTTTCCTTCCTTCCTTCCTTTCCTTTCCTTTCCTTTCCTTTCCTTTCTTACTTTCTGCCTTCCTTTCCTTTCCATTGGGTTACTGGCAGCGGCAGGCCAGACTTACTTCTGGGTCCGCCGGTGGAACCCCCTCTCACCGGTTCTCTAAATTTCACCATCCGGCTCTTGCAAGTAGGTGCGAGCCTGCAGAAACCCACCACTGATCTAGACGCTCCCATGTGACACCTCTCCTGCGTGAGCTGCACTGGCTGCCTGTGGCTTTCTGGGTGCGCTTCAAGATACTAGTGACCACCTTTAAAGCGCTCCATGGCAAGGGACCTGGCTATCTGCAAGACCGCCTCCTGCTGCCAAACACCTGCCACCGACCAGTGTGCTCCCATAGAGAAGGCCTCCTCAGGGTGCCGTTGGTCAGACAATGTCGGCTGGCGACCCCCAGGGGGAGAGCCTTCTCTGTGGCAGCTCCTGCCCTCTGGAATGACCTCCGCCCTGAATTACGTACCATCACAGACCTACGTCTCTTCCGTCGGGCCCTAAAGACACATTTATTTCATGCAGCCGGCTTGTCATAGCCTTGTTTTTATTGGGTTTTAAATTATGGGCCAAATCATTTAATATATATTAATATGTTATTTTAACTTTTGTATTTTCTGTTTTTACTGTGGCTGTTCACCGCCCTGAGTCCCGAGAGGGAGAAGGGCGGTATATAAATTAAATAAATAAACAAATAAATAAATACAAATAATAATAATTGCTGAGATGAGGAATTCCTTGGCTGTGAGCCCAGAGAACTCACATTAAACTCTACAGCACCTTTTCACACCGAGAGTCCCAAATAGACAGGACTCGAATGCACAGACAGTCTCGACTATGATTTTGAACTGTTGTTCCCTGCAAATGGCCCCTCCCAAAACCTTCCCTATAAGCTCTCTTGGGGGGGGGCAATCCACAACCATCGGGTGACCAATTATCTCCTGCGAGCCTGCCTCTGACGCAATTGCTGCCTCTGTCTCTCAGCCCTTCGTAATCTAGCATCAGGGACAAACTGCCCCTGATCCTCCCCACTACTCCATGCCTCAGGCGCCTCCTGATGGCCAACCAGCTTCTTTGCTTTCTGCTCTGCCTCTGAACCCTGCCCAAGGTCTTCCTCATCTTCCAGGGCAGACTCATAGGACTCTTCGCTAGAAGAGTCTGTCAGCAGCTCATTCGGAGCCGGCTGGGCCACAACACAAAGTGTTGACTAGGGGAGCAAAACACATGTGGACACTGAGTGGCCCCTCCTTGACTGGGGAATAAATAGAAGGAAAGGGGAGTGGTGGTTGTAGGAGACAACAGTTCGTATTTCTGAAGATTTTGCTCTTTGTGTTTTTTGTGATACAAAGACTGCTTGCTAGAACTTAATTTGTCTGGGAGCTCAAAGCTTTGCAATTATCATTGATAAGGTCTATTACTCCATTTAACTCCTCGAAGAACTAGTGCCTGGACTTTTTGGTGGGTGAATGCCATTAATTCACAGGAGGTAAATAAATAAAGAAGGGTTTTTTTTTTCATGACAAGGACTCTGTTTCTTGCTTCTGCTAAAGCTGGGCCAGAAGACCTCCTCTAAATCAGGGTTGCAAAAATGTCATTTCTTTTCTTCAGCTGACAAAAGTTAAACCCCTCCCTACTTCCTCTCCAAATAAGGACAATAATAACATAAAATACCAACACTTGTTGAGTTTTTTGCTTTCTGAGCAGGGACGGACAAATCCTCACCACATTACAATACAATAGCAGAGTTGGAAGGGACCTTGTAGGTCTTCTAGTCCAACCCCCTGCGTGGGCAGGAACCTTATACCATTTCAGACAAATGGCTGTCTAACATCTTTTTAAAGACTTCCAGGGTTGGGGCATTCACAACTTCTGGAGGCAAGCTGTTCCAGAGGTTAATTGTTCTAACTGTCAGGAAATTTCTCCTTAGTTCTAAGTTGCTTCTCTCCTTGATTAGTTTCCACCCATTGCTTCTTGTCCTGCCCCCAGGTGCCTTGGAGAATAGTTTGACTCCCTCTTCTTTGTGGCACCCTCTGAGATATCGGAACACTGCTATCATGTCTCCCCTGGTCCTTCTCTTCATCAAACTAGACATACCCAGCTCCTGCAACCTTTCTTCATATGTTTTAGTCTCCAGTTCCCTAATCATCTTGGTTGCTCTTCTCTGCACTCTTTCCAGAATCTCCACGTCTTTTCTACATCGTGGCGACCAAAACTGTATGCAGTATTCCAAGTGTGGCCTTACCAAGGCACTATACAGTGGCATTACCATTCTTGATTGCTCTGATGGAACTCATTTCCATCTTCTGTTTCTCTAATTGCATGAAAAATTGCATACTTCTTATTCAGGACACATTTACCACTGCTTTTGGGGAAACCGTTGCAAAGAAGGGAGTAAAATCTTTCCTTTCTTCCTTTCTCTATTTGTAGCTGTTGTAGATCTCCAAGCGCAGCCATCAACAGATTTTTTATTTATTTATGACTATTATTATTATTTTTGGAGGGACAGGATTGCAGGAAATGAGCAGCAAAAATTAAACTTTGAAAAAAGGGATGTTTTCTAAAAAAAAATAATCCAAAACTTCCTTTCTTTTCCTAGCGGGGAGTTTTCTCTTTTCAATCTGTTATTTTTGCCTTCTACCTGCTTGAACCAAGAAATTAAAAGAGGAAAGCGATGGCAAATCTAGACAGCATCCTAAAAAGCAGAGACCTCACCCTGCCAACAAAAGTGTGTCTAGTCAAGGCTGTGTTTTTTCCAGTTGCCATGGATGGCTGTGAAGGTTGGACCATAAGTTGCTTCTCTCCTTGATTAGTTTCCACCCATTGCTTCTTGTCTTGCCCCCAGGTGCCTTGGAGAATAGTTTGATTCCCTCTTCTTTGTGGCAACCCCTGAGATATTGGAAGACTGCTATCGTGTCTCCCCTAATCCTTCTTTTCATTAAACTAGATCTACCCAGTTCCTGCAACCGTTCTTCATATGTTTTAGCCTCCAGTCCCCTAATCATCTTGGTTGCTCTTTTCTGCACTCTTTCCAGAGTCTCCACATCTTTTGAAATGAAATTCATTTAAACTTTTGATATGTTTAGTCTAACCAGGGGTGGGTTTCAAAATTTTTGGAACAGGTTCTGTGGGTGTGGCCTGCTTTGTGGGAGTGGCTTGCCGGCCATGTGACCGGGTGGGAGTGGCTTGCCGGCCATGTGACCGGGTGGGAGTGGCTTTCTGGCCATGTGACTGGGTGGGAGTGGCTTTCTGGCCATGTGACCGGGTGGGAGTGGCTTTCTGGCCATGTGACCGGGTGGGAATGTTAGCAGCTGCTGGAATTATGTTTGCACAACAGTGGAAAAACAGATATGAAAATGAATAAATACTCTAATGTGCAGGAATAAATAAAGTGACAATTAAAATCAAGAAGGCTTTGAATATTTTTTCACGTGGGATTTGTTTTAGCAATTGCCAAGTAACAGAAACAGAAAATAGAAATCCAAAAGTATGAAAGACAACACCAATTATGTAAGGAAAGGTCACTAAAATGTATAAGGAAACATTAGTAGTACTTGATCATTATTAATGTATACAACTGCTGCAGGACATAATACACCCACACAAACTATGACAGTGCCAGGAAAACACCAAAAACTAGAATCCCTCCTACAAAAGACTGAAAATGAAACCAGTTAACACTGTATATTGAAGTGAACCATTTAAAAAAATTCTCTACTCAATACATTATAAAGTACTGAGTATAGAATTTTTAAAAATGGTTTATATTAATTTGTTTTTCATAGAATCTTTTTTTAAATAGTCTAAGACAGGGATGTCCAAACTTGGGAACTTTAAGACTTGTGGACTTCAACTCCCAGAATTCCACAAGTCTTAAAGTTCCCAAGTTTGGACATCCCTGGTCTAAGACAATTTAAAAAAAGAACCCACACACAATCAATTGAAGTAAACCATTTTTAAAAATTCTCTATTCAATAGTTAGGTAAAACAATTTTAAAAATTTGTATGCACAATAAATAAAATAATCTTTAAAAAATCATTAAAAAAAATAAAAGAGGAAAAAAAAACAGGTCACTTACCAGAAGGCAGAATCAGCAGCTCTCGGATGGATGCAAAGAGGCAACAAGATGCAGGTAAACCTATCTGACTAGAGGGAGAAGGGAGGCAGCCAGCCAGATGAGGCTGAGACAGAGGGGAACTGGGGGGCTTTTGGCCATTGTGCGAAAGCTAGCCTACCCCCAAACGCGTGTTAAAAGGCACAGGCCTTTTACATTTCAAGCTGCCAGGCACCGGGGCCTTTCTCAACATGACTAGCCGCTAACGTGTTGAAAAAGGGCCGGCAGCTTCATAGAGGGCGCTTTAAATTTCATGCACCTGCATCCCCCCCCCAGCAGCGCGAAATTTAAAGGGCCATGCTGTGAATCTGCTGTGAAAAATCCTTTTTCAACAAGTTAGCGGCTAGCCATGTTGAGAAAGGCCCCGGTGCCCAGCAGCTTCAAATGTAAAAGGCTCGGCCCTTAAAGCTGCCGGCGTGGCTGCAGGGCATGGCTGCAGGGGGTCGGGATGGCTTCGCGCAGCCCGCGAATAGCTGCGTGAAGCCCCCCCAAGCCTCTGCATTCGCACCAAGCACGAAAGGCTCAGCCCGGCCCTGGCAGCTTCAAAACTAAAGGGCCCAGGCCGGGCCTTGAAACTCTTTCCCTGTTGGCGCGGCTGGGGAGGGCGGGGGGGCCTTCGTGCACCTAGCATGCCTTCCGCTGCCCCCCCTAGCCATGCTAACAATGAAAGAGCTTCAAGGCCCGGCCCCCGCCCTTTAGTTTTGAAGTCTGGCAGGCTAGGGGCGGCGGAAGGCAGGCGCGCTAGCCTGCGCGAACCCCCCCCCCGCCCCCTGCCAGTCGCGCCAACAGGGAAAGTTTTGCCACGACTGGCGGGGGGCGGGGGGGGGGTTTCGCACAGCCTAGCGCGCTCTTCCGCCGCCCCTAGCCGGCAGGCTTCAAAGGCCGAGCGCTGGCTGAAGGGCTCGGCCTTTGAAGCCTGCCGCTAGGGGCGGCGGAAGAAGAGCGCGCTAGGCTGCGCGAACACCCCCCCCTGCCCCCCGCCCCCCGCGCCAACAGGGAAAGCAGGCCCGGCCTGGCCCGGCAGCTTCAAAGCTAAAGGGCCTGGGCCTTGAAACTTTCCCTGCTAGGGATACACGAGCGAGCCACGTGTTCCTTAGATACTTCCGGGTCCACGGTCCAAAGGGATCGCTTGGGATCTGAAAATTTGACGAAAGGGCTCGCGGGAACCCCTGCGAGCCCTTAGGAACCCACCCCTGAGTCTAACAAAGAGAAGGACTAGGAGCAGTGGTGGGATTCAAATAATTTAACAACCGGTTCTCTGCCCTAATGACCAGCTGGGTAGGCGGGGCTCGGTGGTCATGTGATTGGGTGGGCGTGGCCAACTCAATGTCACTCATATTGATGGGCGCTTCCCCTTAGCTGTTACAATGTCATAAGGGTTAACAGTTTCTGTCAGCAGGGTGATAAAGATGAGGCTAGAAACAACACCAGAATGTTTCCTTCCTGCCTTCCTTACAGGATTAGCCCTGGAAAGTGGGGAAAAAAGCAAGAGGAGATTTCTTCCAGCAACCGGTTCTCCCAACTGCTTAGAAAGTTAATAACTGGTTCTCCCGAATAGGTGCGACCCGGCTGAATCCCCCCACTGCTTCCAAGCCTATTGTTCTATGAAGTTCTAAATTAGTTGGTTAAAAAAATCAGCATTTCATTTACAACTTGCGTAAATGGTCTTGCGTAAATGGTATTGATTTTATAACATAACTTCTGTCAAGGACATAAATGGATTTTAGATTTAGGGAATTTAGTTTAGGAGGGTTCCTATTTTAATATTTCTAAATTCTAGTACAGGTAATTTAATTCGTTTTTAGCTTTGTTATATATTGTCTGTTTATATGTTTTTTTAATTTTTTCCCTGTACACCGCCCCGAGTCCCTTCGGGGAGAGGGGGCAGTTTATAAGTCCAAATAAAATAAAATCAAAATCAAACTTGCAGCTCTCCTTCTCTTCTTTCAACACAGGAGCAAAGGTTCATGTGAGGACCAATAAAGTTTGAGCAGAAAATAAATGGTAATAACTAAAGGAATCCTTAGCTGACTTTATGCAAAACATTTTAGCAGCTTAATGAATTCTGATATGAAGAAAGAACATTTACTGTATTAGGTTTCTGCAACTTGGCTCTCTTAAGGTGTCTTAGGCTACAACTTCCAGAATAATTCATCCTTCCTTGCTAGGAATTCTGAGAATGATAACTTGGCACATTCAGAAGACAATGGGCTGAAGTGGAAAGCTCTCTTATTAGCTCCAGCTTTGGTTTCCATATTATAAAAATGTTGGGATTTTGGAAAGGTCTTTTGTGGATAGTATCCTTCCACTGCCATGCCCGACAAGCCTCGCCCAACAAGCCATGCCATGCCCAACAAGCCTCGCCCAACAAGCCACGCACACAGAACCAGTAGTAAACATTTGGAATCCCAGCAATGATTTGGACTCTCTCTGGGGCCTTGCCCTTGAGCTTCCTGTTCCTGCACAAGAAATGTATTCTATTGGTTGTTGTAGGGGGTCACTGCTAACTTCGTAGGCTGTCTGAGTCAAGCTTGGTTGAACCATGGGCTGATGCAGTGAAGTGGCTTGTTGTGCAGTTCCTATTGTGGATGAATGGCTTTTCCCTAAAGGATGATCCCATCATCCTGGAGCTGAAGGTTTTTTTGTCTTGTAGAAAGTCTGGCCCGGTCTTTCTTAACGGGCAGAAAATATTTGCTGGGTGCTGGGAACTGAAGCTCTGAGTTTCTGTCTCCCTTAAGATTTCCATTCATTTCTCAAAATATTTCATTCTTCTAGCAGGGATGCCTTCCCTCAACTAGAATATTTTTTTTCCTAGCACGGAAAGTATGTTCTCTATCATGCAGGTAGTCTTCAACTTACAACAGCCCATTTAGAGACCATCAGAAATTAGAACTTTGGAAAATATGCAGAGAAGAGCAACTAGCAACTGGAGGCTAAAACATATGAAGAACAGTTGCAGGAACTGGGTATGTCTAGTCTTATGAAAAGGAGGACTAGGGGAGACATGATAGCAATCTTCCAATATCTCAGGGGTTGCCCCAAAGAAAAGGGAGTCAAGCTACTCTCCAAAGAACCTGAGGGAAGGGCAGGACAAGAAGCAATGGGTGGAAACTAATCAAGGAGAGAAGCAACTTAGAACGAAGGAGAAATTTCCTGACAGTCAGAACAATTAACCTCTGGAACAGCTTGCCTCCAGAAGTTGTGAATGCCCCAACCCTGGAAGTCTTTAAGAAGATGTTAGATAGCCATTTGTCTGAAATAGTATAAGGTTCCTGCCTACGCAGGGGGTTGGACTAGAAGACCTACAAGGTCCCTTCCAACTCTGCTATTGTATTATTGTAACAATGAAAAATCGCTGACTTTCTCGTTTTTTCTGTTGAAGACTTTTCACTTCTGATACAAGAAGCTTCTTCAGCTCTGACTGGATGGTGGGGAAGGGAATAATTTATACCAGTGGTGGGATTCAATTTTTTTTACTACTGGTTCTGTGGGCATGGCTTGGTGGGCATGGTTTGGTGGGTGTGGCAGGGGAAGCTTACTACAAAATTCCCATTCCCTTCTGATCAGCTGTGACTCGGGAGGCAGAGAATAGAGGTGGTATTTTCGTGGTTCTCCAAACTACTCAAAATTTCTGCTACTGGTTCTCTACCACCTCTGATTTATACTTTGCAAATAGTTGGTCATTTGCATACTTTTAGAGGGCCGTTGAAGCGCTAGGAGATTTATCTGTATCCTGTATCCTGGAACCCTGAGTAGTTGCTCCAAGTTCCTGTTGTTTCCATTTTCTTTTTACAAAAATTGGAGACTGCAGGAACCAGGAGCACCATTCAGGAGACCCTGAGGACACAGATAAACCTCCTAGTACTTCAATGATCCTCTAAAACAGGGGTCCCCAACCTTTTTGGCACCAGGGACCGGTTTCATGTTAAAAGAATTCTGCGGACCGGTGGCCATGGCTCGGCCGGCGTAGAGGGGGAGTGGGGGGGAGGAGGAACAGGTGGTGCATGCGCACGCAGGGGGGGTGAGTTGGCTCACTCATTTTTCATTTCATTTTCATTTTATTCGATTTGTTAACCGCACCAATCTCCATCGAGACGGACTCTGGGCGGTGCACAGGACATTAAAATTTACAATAAATAACAATATACAAGAATTAAAAAGAAATTAAATAGAAAACCTGTGCTAAAATTCCCATTAAAAACCTATCTAACTTGGCTGAAGTTCTATTGTTCAAAAATTCAAGTTCTACGCCAGTCCAGCTTGCTGAAAAAGAAGTGTCTTAAATGAGCGGCGGAAGAGGGGAAGGTCCGTGATGGTGCGAAGTTCGGGGGGGGGGAGGTCGTTCCAGAGCGCAGGCCCTGCCACAGAGAAGGCCCTGTTCCTGGGCGTCGCCAGCTGGCATTGACCAGCAGTCGGCACCCTGAGAAGGCCCTCTCTGTGGGAGGTATGTGGCAGGAGGTGGTCCTGCAAGTAACTAGGCCCCGAGCCATGGAGCAATTTGAAGATGGTAACAAGCACCTTGAAGCGCACCCGGAAGACCACCGGTAGCCAGTGCAGCTCGCGCAGGAGAGGTGTTACATGGGAACTTCGAGATGTTCCCGAAATCCCCCGCGTGGCCGCGTTCTGGACTAACTGGAGCCTCGGGATGCACCTCTTGGGGGCCCCAGCGCGTGCTCTGCCCAGCGGGCTGCCCCTTCCTCCCTCCTCCTCCTCTCTGGCCCTTTCTAAGAGTTGTGCCGCTCACTGCGGCCCGGTTCCTATCAAGCCACGGACCGGCACCAGTCCGTGGCCCGGGGGTTGGGGACCCCTGCTCTAAAAGGATGAAGATGACCAGCTGTCTGAAAGAATGATGGATGGAAACTGACCAAGGAGAGATTCAACTTGGAAATAAGGAGACATTTCCTGACAGTGAGAACAATCAATCCATGGAACAGAGGTTGCCCTCAGAAGTTGTGGGAGCTTCATCCCTGGAAGCTTTCCAGAAGACATTGGACCACCATTTGTCAGAAAAGTTGTAGAGTCTCCTGCTGGAGCGGGGGGTTCAACTAGATGAACTATAAGGTCCCTTCCAATTCTGTTAATCTGTATATCAGTATACCTTCCATTCTCCACTATCCCGTCAGAGCTGAAGAAGCTTCTTGGATGAGAAGTGAAACGTCTTCAAAAGAAAAAAATATAAGAAAACCGAGTTGCCTCCTGAAAAAGCACCTTTGGGATAACCGTGACCGGGATGAGTGAGAATCTCTACAGACCAGGAGAGAAGCAACTTAGAACTGAAGAGAAGTTTCCTGACAGTCGGAACAATGAATCAGTGGAACAGAAGCTGCCTCCAGAAGTTGTGAATGCCCCAACATTGCAAGTCTTTAAGAAGATGTTGGATAGCCATTTGTCTGAAATGGTATAGAGCTTCCTGCCTAGGCAGGGAGTTGGACTAGAAGACCTCCATGGTCCCTTCCAACTCTGCTATTGTATTGTACTGTATTGTTATTCTGAATCAGTTATTCTTCCTAGGGAAGAGAGAAGGGGCGGGAGGGAAAACACTGGCTCAAAAATCACCCAGCTGGCTTTCTGCCCTAGGCAGGCCTAGACCTCATGATCCTCTGGATTTCTACTCCAGTGCTTTTAACCCCACAGGCCAAACTCCACTTTGCCATCCGCATGAATGGAAGGCAAAAGGCAAAAAGCAAAATGCATTTCATTCGATGGTCTCAGGGCTTCCTCATTTCTATCAGCTTCTTGGAATTCGCGTTTTAGAAATAAACGCACGTCCCTCAATTCTGCCGCACACCGTAGGTTGGCATAGGGCATCTCTGGCTTTGAGACCTTTAGAAGCTCAGCTGAGGAATCTAATGGGGTACAGAAGGCCTGCCTCGTGGCACGTTTAAATTGTTCCGTTTCTGCCACGAAACCCTATTTGCTCTTTCCGGCGTGGTTTTCTTTCCTATTTTTTTTTATTGTGATTGCGTTATTGACCTCTTCTTAGTACTCAAAAAGAGAGAAATGTATTTGGACTCAAGGAGCGAAATGGGAAAATTGGGTAGCTTAAACTTTAGAGTGACAGAAGGCAATCGTTGTTCTTTCTGAAGCTTCTAAAAACATTGGCAGTCCCCCTGGATGTAGGCTGGCAAATAAATAATACATCCTGATCATTAATAAATACAAGCAATTAATGCCTGCTGAATGTTAGTTTCAATTCAATTCAATAGCAGAGTTGGAAGGGACCTTGGAGGTCATCTAGTCCAATTCCCTGCTTAGGCAGGAAGCCCTATACCATTTCAGACAAATGGCTATCCAACATCTTCTTAAAGACTTGCAGTGTTGGGGCATTCAGAACTTCTGGAGGCAACTTCTGTTCCACTGGTTAATTATTCTCACTGTCAGGAAATTTCTCCTCAGTTCTAAGTTGCTTCTCTCCTGGATTAGTTTCCACCCATTGCTTCTTGTTCTGCCCTCAGGTGCCTTGGAGAATAGTTTGACTCCCTCTTCTTTGTGGCAACCCCTGAGAGATTGGAACACTGCTATCCTGTCTCCCCTGGTCCTTCTTTTCATTCAACTAGACATACCCAGTTCCTGCAACCGTTCTTCATATGTTTTAGCTTCCAGACCCTTAATCCTCTTTGTTGCTCTTCTCTGCTCTCTTTCCAGAGTCTCCACATCTTTTCTACATCGTGGTGACCAAAACTGAATGCAGTATTCCAAGTGTGGCCTTACCAAGGCCTTATAAAGTGGTATTAACCCTTCACGTGATTTTGATTCTTGATGTCGTTTGGTTACAAGCTTCAGTTTTTACAATTAGAATTAGAATCACAGGTTATCCATCACACATAACTAAATACATCGCTATTATTGAGCATTATGTGCTCAGATTACCTTTAATGTTCCCATGGAGTACACCACATATTCAATTCCAGTACTAATTTTCCATTGTTACCCCAAATAGTTATTAAATATTTCCATTCATGTATGTTTCAATTATTCATTACATCCATTAACCCATTTAACATACAAAAAAAAATATTTCCAGTATCAAATACTCACTACTTAAAGTTATACATAAGGTTCAGATCATCCACTCTTATACATTAGATTCATTATTGTCCTGTTTTATATCATATAATCAAACACTCTATTTTATAACCAAAAACTTTCATTGTAATAACTATAACTTTCTAGAAAAAACATAGTTTCATTTCCAAGTTTTTTTAATCTAACCATTGGTAAAACAAATCCCATACCTTATAACATTGCTCATCCTCTTGTTCTCTAATTTCAAATTAGAGACATTAGGACCACCACGGACCTCCGCTCCTTCCGTCTTAAACTAAAAACACACTTCTTCTGCCTTGCCGGCCTGGGATAGTTATTCCTCTGTTTTTGGGTTTATTGGGGAATTTTTAGTCTAGTTAGTTTTAACGGGTATTTTAGCACAGGTACTGTTTAATCTATTTTTAATATGAAATGTTGTATATAGTCATTGTTTTTATTCTTCCTGTGCACCGCCCCGAGTCCCTGTGGGGAGAGGGTGCGGTCTATAAGTATTAAATTATTATTATTATTATTATTATTATTAAATGTAAGTTTACTCATTTCAGCTCACTCCATTATTTTCCGAATAATTTCCTCTTGTGTTGGTGTTTTCTCATTTTTCCAATTTTTTGCAAATACAGTTCTAGCAGGTATTAAAACATTTACAATCAAATATTTCAAGTCTTTATTGTATATTTCTGGTATGATTCCCAATTAATAAAAGTTCTGATTTAAAGTCTATGTGTTTGTGTGTCATTTTCTCCAGCCACCTATGGCTTTTTGTCCAATATCTTTTGGCTTCAGTACAAGTCCACCACATGTGGTAATATGAACCCAGTGTCTGGTGCAGTAGTGGGTTTCTGCAGGCTCGCACCTACTCGCGAGAGCCGGTTGGTGAAATTTAGAGAACCGGTGAGAGGGGGTTCCACCGGCGTACCTGGAAGTAAATCTGGCCCGCTGCTGCCAGTGACCCAACGGGAAGGAAAGGAAGGAAGGAAGGAAGGAAGGAAAGAAAGAAAGAAAGAAAGAAAGAAAGAAAGAAAGAAAGAAAGAAAGAAAGAAAGAAAGAAAGAAAGAAAGAATTAATTTATCATCACAATTGAGTCCAAAATTTTGGTTGCTAAGCAAGAGCGTTGTTAAATGAGTTTCACCACATTTTAAAAGGTGGCCACTCCCACCCTGTCACATGACTGCCAAGCCACGCCCACAAAATAGGCCACACCTACAGAGTCGGTTTTAAAAAAATTTGAAACCCACCACTGGTCTGGTGACTTCAAATTTTGAAGCCCAGTCCTGGCCTTGTATCTCCCTTGAAGAAACCTGCCTTCAATTGTCTTCTGCCCTCTGCCTCACCCAACTTTCAACCCTAATTCAGGGTTTGCAGGAACAACCAGAAAGTTCCCATTATCCAAAATCTCTAAGATTTATATTGCTCCTCCCAAAGAACATTGAGACAATACCTTACAAGACAATTTAGCTTTTGGTATGAAAATATATATATATATATAATCTTCCTGCGTTCCAGAACTCTGCATGAATATTTATCACGCTTCATGAATTAGGAGCTGCACTTGGAGAGGCTGGGAAAAAAGTCTTGTCATTTTCTCTTCTTCAGTTTTGGCATCTTTTACATATTTATCCATTTGTAAAGGAATGGAAATATGAACCCTGCCATCTCTAGTTCCGTCCAACATTTTTTGGTTGCTAAGCAGTCCCTCGGTTGCTAAGTATTGTAGGAACAGTTAATTCGCTTCATTCTTTCTTTTTTTTCCCTTCCTTTCTTTTCTTCTCACACCAGATTTTTTTTAGAAATTGCAGATCTTGTTTAATCAATGTGTAAATTCATGCTTTTGATGTATTTTTCCTAAGAGCAATATTTTGATCATTCTTAATGATACTTAATGAAGTCACCGCATGATTTCTGATTGTACCTAATTAAGGCTTGTGACTTGCATTTCAATGTTATCATCATACGGTTTGGAGGCCTATCTGATGGAACTTTGCAAGGGGCCTAACCGAATTAAGGGAGCGCAGAAAACAGATGAGTTTCTTGCCACGTCGGCTGGAAACACATATTTAAACATTAAATCCAGGTCAAAAGTCGAAGGTTACAGCTAGTCCAGAACGCAGCCGCGCGGGTGGTCATGGGAACCGCAAGGCAGTCCCACATAACACCTCTCCTGCGCGAGCTGCACTGGCTACCTGTGGCCTTTCGGGTGCGTTTCAAGGTGTTAACTACCATCTTCAAAGTGCTCTATGGCTCGGGGCCTATCTATATGCGAGACCGTCTTCTGCCCCATACATCCCTCCGACCGATCCGCTCCCATAGAGAGGGCCTTCTCTGGGTGCCGTCGGCCGGGCAATGACGGTTGGCGACACCCAGGGGAAGGACCTTCTCTGTGGCGGGCCCTGCCCTCTGGAACGACCTGCCCCCTGAACTCTGCACTATCACGGACCTCCGCCTTTTCCACCGGCGTCTTAAAACGCACTTATTCCAACAAGCTGGCCTAGCATAACCACCCAATATGGACTTTTATTAGTTATAAATTTTAATTAGAGGATCTTAATATGTTTTTAGCACGGGGTAATTTAAATTTAATTGGGTTTTAATAATGGTCTATTTATGTATGTTGTGATGTTTAATTTTCCTGTGTGCCGCCCTGAGTCCTTTTGTAGGAGAAGGGCGGGGTATAAATTTAATAAAATAAAAATAAAAAATAAAACAAATAAAATTTTCCAACACGTATCTCAGAATCTTCAAGTGAAACAATGGTTGGAGAATTTCATCTGAGATCGAAATTAGAGAAGAAATTTAGAGAAAAAGGATATGGATAACTCCAGGCCATTCACTGTAGATTTGAAGTAGCAAGGTCCCGTCTGTCCTCCCATACATGTGTGCTAGTCATTCCTGACTCTAGGTGTTGGTGCTCATCTCTGTTTCTAAGCTCCAGAGCCAGCATTATCCGAAGACGTCTCTGTGGTCATGTGGCCAGCATGACTAAACGCCGAAGTTTAGTTAGTTTATTAGTTTATTAAATTTATATACCGCATCCTTTCCCAAAAGGGACTCGGGGCGGTGTACAGGCAATTTAAAAACATATATAAACATAACAATATACAAAATATAAAACCTGATTAAATTAGTATCCCTGTGCTAAAAAATTTAAATAGGTTAAAACAATATCCCTAAAAACCAATTTAAAACAATTTAACTGCAGACTATAGGCTAGGTGGTGTGAGTTAGGCCAGGCCGGCCTGTTGGAAAAAATAAGTTTTAAGGTTCTGGCGGAAGGAACAAAGGTCCGTGGTCGTTCTCAGTTTGGGGGATAGGTCGTTCCAGAGAGTTGGGCCCACCACAGAGAAGGCCCTTCCCCTGGGCGTCGCCCGCTGGCATTGCCTGGTGGACGGCACCCGGAGAAGTCCCTCTCTGTGGGAGCGAATCGGCTGAAGGGATGTATGGGGCAGGATGCGATCCCGTAGTTAACTAGGTCCCGTGCCATGGAGCGCTTTAAAGATGATAGTCAACACCTTGGCACATGGAATGCTGTTACCTTCCCAGCAAAGTGGTCCCTATTTTTCCACTTGCATTTTTTACATGCTTTCGAACTGCTAGGTTGGCAGAAGCTGGGACAAGTCACGGGAGCTCATTCCATTACGCGGCGCTAGGGATTCGAACCGCTGAACTGCTAACCTTCTGGCTGACAAGCTCAGCGTCTTAGCCATTGAGCTACCTCATTCCAATAGCAATAAGGCCTATATACCACTTTACATTGTTTGACAGTCCTCTCTAAGTCATTTAAAGAGTCAGCCTGTTTCCCCCAACAATCTGGGTTCTCATTTTATCCGCCACAGAAGGATGGAAGGTGGAGTCAACCTTGAGCCTGCTGAGATTTGATTTGCCAAATTGCTGGCAACTGGCAGTCAGCAGAAGTAGCCTGCAGTACTGCACTCTAACCACTGCGCCACCATGGCTCATATTGTATACGTATTTATTTGAATGCGTAAAATAGCAATTCATGCTGCCATGACTTCTGAACTTTGGTTAAGAGGAGGTCCCAAGAAGCTTCAAGTCACCTGTAGATGATCACCAGCCCTAGAGGATTTTTCTCTGAAAGTTTGATGGTTATGATGGCCAAATTCCTAAGAATTCTAGGAATTGAAGTCAGCAGATTTCAAAATTGCTGAGGTTGTAATACAGCAATCAAAAGCCTATGTGATGCTACTTCCAAAAGATAGTATTGGAGAACTGTTAGAAAAGGAAGACCAGCTAAAATGTGGTGTAGAAAGTTAGCACCCACTCCTCTCCAAGAAGAATGAAATAGTTTGAGAAATATTAAAAAGGCTAGAGGTGGCTCAGTGGCTAAGATACAATACAATACAATAGCAGAGTTGGAAGGGACCTTGTAGGTCTTCTAGTCCAACCCCCTGCGTGGGCAGGAACCTTATACCATTTCAGACAAATGGCTATCCAACATCTTTTTAAAGACTTCCAGGGTTGGGGCATTCACAACTTCTGGAGGCAAGCTGTTCCAGAGGTTAATTGTTCTAACTGTCAGGAAATTTCTCCTTAGTTCTAAGTTGCTTCTCTCATTGATTAGTTTCCACCCATTGCTTCTTGTCCTACCCCCAGGTGCCTTGGAGAATAGTTTGGCTCCCTCTTCTTTGTGGCACCCTCTGAGATATCGGAACACTGCTATCATGTCTCCCCTGGTCCTTCTCTTCATCAAACTAGACATACCAATTCCTGCAACCGTTCTTCATATGTTTTAGTCTCCAGTCCCCTAATAATCCTCTTTGTTGCTCTTCTCTGCACTCTTTCCAGAGTCTCCACGTCTTTTCTACATCGTGGCAACCAAAACTGTATGCAGTATTCCAAGTGTGGCCTTACCAAGGCACTATACAGTGGCATTAACACTTCACGTGATCTAGATTCTATCCCTCTGTTTATGCAGCCTAGAACTGTGTTGGCTTTTTTGGCAGCTGCTGCACACTGCTGGCTCATATTCAAATGGTTGTCCACTAGGATTCCGAGATCCCTCTCACAGTTGCTACTATTGAGCAAGGTACCACCTATACTGTACTTGTGCATTTTGTTTTTCTTGCCTATATGTAGAACCTTACTTTTTTCACAATTGAATTTCATTTTATTAGATAGTGACAAGATGCTGAGCTTGTCAATCAGAAAGGTCGGCAGTCCATCAATTCGAATCCTAAGCACTGCGTAACGGAGTGAGCTCCCATTACTTGTCCCAGCTTCTGCCAACCTAGCATTTGGAAAGCATGTAAAAATGCAAGTAGAAAAATAGGGACCACCTTTGCTGGGAAGTGTTATGTCCTCCTTTGGCCATGCTGGCCACATGACCATGGAGACAACTTAAAACCACAATTGAGAACAAAATTCCAGTCGCTAAGTAAAACATTATAATGCCTTGGTAAGGCCACACTTGGAAAACTGCATTCAGTTTTGGACACCACGATATAGAAAAGATGTGGAGACTCTAGAAAGAGTGCAGAGAAGAGCAACAAAGATGATTAGGGGACTGGAGACTAAAACATATGAAGAACGGTTGCAGGAACTGGGTATGTCTAGTTTAATAAAAAGAAGGTCTAGGGGAGACATGATAGCAGTCTTCCAATATCTCAGGGGTTGCCACAAAGAAGAGGGAGTCAAAATATTGTCCAAAGCACCTGAGGGCAGAACAAGAAGCAATGGGTGGAAACTAATCAAGGAGAGAAGCAATCTAGGACTAGGAACAAATTTCCTGAGTTAGAAAAATTCAGTGGAACAATGTGCCTTCAGTTGTGAATACTCCAACAGTGAATATTTTTAAGAAGACGTTGGATAACCATTTGTCTGAAGTGGTGTAGGTTTTCCTGCCTAGGCAAGGGGTTGGACTAGAAGACCTCCAAGGTCCCTTCCAACTCTGTTATTCTATTCTACTATAAATACCTGAGCACCCTTAAAGCTGACAACATAAGGAGAAGGGCGGGGTATAAATTTAATAAAATAAATAATTTAATAAATCAAGCAGACTAACGCAAGTAGAAGCTTAGTAGCAAATGCATCGGTAGAGCGAAGAAGTTCTATCATTTCAAAGTCAGGGGAGGAAGTACCCTCAAGGCAGTGAATACCTGGGTAATTCTAGTCATTATATACACAGCTGGACTAGAGGTCTGGATTCAAGCAAGAACGGGGAAAACCCTGGATAGGAAGACCAGAAAAAGAATGACAATTGCATCATGCCCTTCATCTTCAAAACAATGTTGACAAACTCGACTTACGAAGGGAAATAGGGAGGCGGGGAACATCGCAAGCTCACCAGACAATGGAAGAAGGGGGAGAAAAAGGCAATAGAAGAATATCTGAAGGACAGTGAAGAAGAAACATTGAATTTAGGGTATAATGAAGGCTTACTGAATAACGGAGAGACTAAAGTGACGTGTAGGAAAGGATAGAAAAGAAACATTGGCAAGGGAAAGGATTACATGGCCGATACATATTTAAAAAAGCAATCAAAGAAGGGATGTGGACTTGAATTTCCCCACTCCCCATGGTACCCCAGAACAATATGGGCGAAGAGGAGAAGACAAGGAAGGCCTTGATTGCAAACTTGAAACTTTCTGGTGTTTGGAGTGATTTTGACATAATTGTCAAATCCATCCTCCGTCCTCCCCATCCCTCCTTTTGCTCTCTGGAGCAAAGCCCTGACAACTAATGGCAATCATTGCAGCAGGCAGAAGACACAGCAGGAGTCTGTAAAAATAAATCTATTACTCTAGTTTTTGTTTTTGTTTTTTTTAAAAGAAAAAGCCATACAGCTAAGCTGTCGGACTTGTTAATGTCTCATTCGGCTGTATCCCCTACAGAATTCTGAATTTCAATTAGGAAAACAAAAGGCAGAAGAATAGGAGGGGGGGGGAAGGAAAATGAGGGAAGAGGAGGGGAAGAGAAAGAGGAGAGGAGGGGAGAGGAGGAGAGTTTAGTTTAGTTTTAGTTTTATTTCATTTATATCCCGCCCTTCTCCAAAAGGACCCAGGGTGGCGCACAGGAATTTAAAATAACATATAAATAATACAAAATACAAAATTTAAAAAGCTATTAAATATTTCAGACCTGCGCTAAAACCAATTAAAATCCCCATTTTAAAACTATCTAATTCTAGTCACAGCGGAGGCTATGTTAGGCCGGCTTGATGAAACAAGTGTGTTTTTAAACACTGGCGGAAGAGGCGGAGGTCGGTGATGGTGCGGAGTTCAGGGGGTAGGTCGTTCCACAGGGCAGGGCCCGCCACAGAGAAGGCTCTTCCCCTGGGGGTCGCCAGTCGGCATTGTCCGGCCGACGGCACCCTGAGAAGGCCCTCTCTGTGGGAGCGGATCGGCCGAAGGGATGTATGGGGAAGGAGACGGTCTCGCATATAACTAGGCCCCGAGCCATGGAGCGCTTTGAAGATGGTCGTCAAGACCTTGAAGCGCACCCGAAAGGCCACAGGAAGCCAGTGCAGCTCGTGCAGGATCGGTGTTATATGGGAGCATCTAGAGGCTCCCGTAACCACCCGCGCGGCTGCATTCTGCACTAGCTGTAGCTTTCGAGTGCACCTCAAGGGAAGCCCCATGTAGAGAGCATTGCAGTAGTCGAGTCGGGATGAGGGGAGGAGGGAATAGAGAGAAGAGGAGAGATGGGGAGAGGAGAGATGGGGAGAGGGGATAGAGCAGGGGAGGGGTGAGGAGGGAAGGAGAAGGGAGGGGAAATGGGGATAGGAGTGGAGGGAACAGAGAGAAGAGGAGAGATAGGGGAGAGGAGAGATTGGGAGAGGAGGGGAGGGGGGAGGAGACGAGAAAAGGTGAGGTTTAAGGGAGGTTTAGGTTTATTGGATTTATATGCTGCCCTTCTCCCAAAGGACTAAGGGCGGTGTACAGCATAAAAAACACATATTACAAAAGTTAAAAGGGAGATTAAAAAAAGAAGAGAAGAGGAAAGGAGGGGACGGGAGGAGGGGAGGAGCATTCTTCTCATCACACAGCATCCTTGAAACACTACCTTGAGCAGGCATCTTCCTTTTTTTAAAAACTTTCACTTTCTCACCCTCCCTCTTACACCACCTCCCCCAAGGGTTCGTGGCAGACTGGTACCGGAAGCTCTGGAGCCACATGTGGCTCTTTCAATCCTCTGCTGTGGCTCCCTGTCACCAGTTGGCTCCCCAATTGATAGGGCTTTCCATTGAAACAGGTAGAGGAAAAAGGACACTGTGCTAGGCGGAGACTCTATGGTGGGGGAACCGGACATCCGGTCAGCAGAGGGAAAAGGATGTCTCACTAGGAGGAGACTCTATGATGGGGAAACCAGGCATGTTGGATTTTCCCCCTTACCAGAGGGAGCCCCCTTGTGGAGTACTGTGAAGCTGTTACTGTACTGCCCAGTGGAAGCCATTTTACAGCAGGGCAGTAGAAGCCATTTTAAGGCACAATAGGCTGTATGTTAACAGAACACCACCCACCTCGAGGGGTGTTAGGGGTGTCTTACCCCTACAGAATTTGTTTCCAGAGAGTAAGTCATCTGTGTACCAAGTTTGGTTGAAATTGCCAGAGTTATGCTGGAACACACACACACACACACACACACACCTTCAGACTTCCAGGGACAAGATTCTTGGATTATTCCTCATTGACTTACAAGCCTGTTTTAAAGACAGACATGCAGACTGTGCCAAAAGTATGCCTAGATCGTAATGAAGACAAATGTCCATTTGGAGTGGAGTTCAGACCACGGAATTCATTTTGCAATGGATCTTTTATTGCCCTATAATTAGAGTGACATTTGGTCATTCTCGTTAGAGCAGGACTCCAACCAGGCCTCCAGAGGTAAGCGACCAATAAACCTGGTAGTTATTTTTGAACTCTTGCATTTCCCCCCCCCCTCCCATGTCTCTTGCTCGATAGGTCTTCCTTTTTTTTTTAAAATTATTACTCTGACGTTTCTATTTCTCTCGCTTTCTCATCCCTATCCTCTCCATAAAACAGCATTCTATAATAAGAAGACTGCATTCAGTTTTGGTCACCACGATGTAGAAAAGACGTGGTGACTCCGGAAAGAGTGCAGAAAAGAGCAACCAAGAGGATTAGGGAACTGGAGACTAAAACATATGAAGATCGGTTGCAGGAACTGGGTATGTCTAGTTTAATGAAAAGAAGGTCTAGGGGAGACATGATAGCAGCCTTCCAATATCTCAGGGGCTGCCCCAAAGAAGAGGGAGTCAAGCTATTCTCCAAGGTACCTGAGGGCAGGAGAAGAAGCAATGGGTGGAAACTAATCAAGGAGAGAAGCAACTTAGAACTAAGGAGAAACTTCCTGACAGTGAGAACAATTAATCAGGGGAACAGAAGTTGCCTCCAGAAGTTGTGAACGCCCCAACACTGCAAGTCTTTAAGAAGATGTTGGAGAACCATTTGTTTGAAACGGTATAGGGTTTCCTGCCTAGGCAGTGGGTTGGACTGGAAGACCTCCAAGGTCCCTTCCAACTCTGCTATTGTAGAAGAAGAAGAAGGAGAAGGAGAAGGAGAAGGAGAAGACATCCTTATGTGTAGAAGAATAATTGAATGCTATCTCTTGATTTATTTCATAATAATTTAACACAATGCTATTTATGTAATAATGGAGTAACACTCTGAAACAAGAGTAGGGGTAGGGATAGGAGGAGGAGGAGGAGGAGGAGGGGGGGGAGGAGAAAGAAGAATGTGGTTTAAAAGCAGGTTCACCATTTGATCTGTAAGTCCTCTTTGATGAAATTTAGAATCACTTTATTGTCACTTTGAATGTACACTAATCGGCATGCATTAATATGAAATCTTATGGCACACAATTCTCAAAGGGTCCCCACTTCCAATATACACTACATAAGCATGACACAAGTATATATATGGGCTTGCTTCCTCCCTTAATTGGAGCTTACCAGGGTATTGTGACACAAAGATAGATAGATAGATAGATAGATAGATAGATAGATAGATAGATAGATAGATAGATAGATAGATAGATAGATAGATGATAGATAGATAGATAGATAGATAGATAGATAGATAGATAGATAGATAGATAGATAGATAGATAGATAATTGTTTTCACAACTTCCTGTAAGGGCCCCATTAAGGGAGGAGACATACTGTTTCCCTCTCTGCCTATCGGCTCATCACCAGAGACCATCTAGACAGAGAACCATGTTTAGTTACGTTGCGTAATTTATTTATTTTTATTTTATTTATTTAAATTTATACCCCGCCCTTCTCCTAAAAAAGGACCCAGGGCGGCGATTTTAGATATGTGTGTTAGTTTTTATGTGCTGATCAATAAATTTATTTAAATTTGAGAGACCAAGATAGATCTATTTCGAGCTTATTAGCTCTCATCAGTTGGCCACACCCCACTGGGATTCGAACCGGGGCTGCAATGCATCCAAGGCAGAAGCCTAACAATGGTCTCTGGTGATGAGCCGAAAGGCAGAGAGGGAAACAGTATGTCTCCTCTCTTAATGGGGCCCTAACAGGAAGTTGTGAAAACAATTATCTATACTAAATACTCCTGTCTTAGCTGATGCAATGGGTAGAGCCGGATAGGCTGTAGTGCTAGGCTTCTGCCTTGGATGCATTGCAGCCCCGGTATATATATATATATATATATATATATATATATATATATATATATATATATATATATATATATATGTACATATATACAGGTGTGTGTATGTGTGCACGTGTGTATGTGTGTTTGTGTTCCAGCATAACTAACTCTGGAATGCCTCAAGCAATTTCAACCAAACTTGGTACACAGATGACTTCCCCTCTGGAAACAAATACTGTGGGGGTAAGACACCCCTAACACCCCTCAGGGTGTGCGTTCTGTTAAGATACAGCTTGATGTGCCTTAAAATGGCTTCTACCGTACTGCCTTAAAATGGCTTCTACTGTATAGTGCTGTGGAGTTGTCATGGTAACGGCTTCACAGTACTCCACAAGGGGGCTCCCACTGGCAAGGGGGAAAACCCAACATTAGAAGTTGCAACAACATACTTGGAAGGAAGTTTGGGATAAATAAATACCCAGGCAGCGCTGGGTTATCAGCTACTAAGTAAATAAATATGTATGTACCCACATATATTCTATGACACCGAGAAACAACACATGGATGGATGGATACATGTAAATGGCAAGGAAATAGAAACTTGTGAGTGTACCAGATGGATGGCATAGGGAACAAAGCGATTCCAGAATCTGGAAGTCCTGCTAGAAATACTTAGAAACCTCCCCCAGATCATAAAATGGGTGTGTGGGGTCTCTAACAATGCTTCAAGCTCTAAGCACATGGCGCTTACAAGCAGCATCCTGAATAATGGGATGCAAACGTCTTATAATCTTCTCCACTGTCCTCACCACTCTCTGTAGGGGCTTTCTATCTCAGACACTGTGCCACCAAACCAAGCAGGGATGCAATTTGTTAAAATGCTCTCAATCGTGCCTCTGTAGAAACAGGCCAGGAGAAAAGGAGAAAGATGTGCTCTCCTCATCTGACGCAGGAAATGTAGATGCTGGTTTTCAAGCTTCACTATGGATGACGTGTGGAGAGACCAGTTAAAATTGTTAGTTAACTGCATCTTCAGATACTTACTACTGTTGACCACCTCTACAGCTGCATCGTTGATACTAAGTGGAGTATGACTATGATGGCTCTTTCTAAAGTCTACACTGATATGATGAGGCAGTTTGGTCAAACGTTCATGCAGGCACTCCATCCAACATTTGCATAGGATGGGATAGGGCATGTGTACACAGGCATACTTACATGATGGATCACTGGATCAAAAGATCAATAGATCAATCAAACAATAACAGAAAAGTTGGGGAATAAATTTCTACTGTTGTTGTTTTTTTAATTGTTGAAAATAAGGCCATTCTGTTTGTTTGGCTGCTGTTGGAACTCTGCCAACATAAACATTTGGTTGATGTCATTAATATTTCAGAATGGTATTTGAGGTTTGAGACAAACAAGCTTCCTAAGGAATTGTACACAATTTTTGACATTTTCCTGCCTCTGTCAAAGGTTGTTTTCTTTGATGATCTTGCTAGAACAGCGATAGATCATTTCGGAGACAAATGGCATAATTTTTCACCCAGACTTTTACAAAGGAGACATATCAGATTCCAACTGGTTTGGATAGATCATTTCGGAGACAAATGGCATAATTTTTCACCCAGACTTTTACAAAGGAGACATATCAGATTCCAACTGGTTTGCTGAACTTCTGCTAAAAGATCTTCTGCTAATGTCCTTAGTACAGTTCCCCAGATCAAAAGGAAAGGCTAATAGAATAATAGACTTATATTATTATCTATAGTAGATTAACTGGGAAATGTTCCTTCTTTCTTTCCTTCCTTCTTCTCTCCTTCCTTCCTACCCTCCCTCCCCCTCTTTCCTTCCTTCCTTCTTCCCTCCTTCCTTCCCACCCTCCCTCCCTCCCTCCCTTCCTCCCTTCCTTCCTTCCTTTTCTCCCATTCCCACACCCACTCTCATTCTCACTCTCACTTTCATTCTCACTTTCTATCAGTCAGCTGTCTATCACCTTTTCTATCCCTTACCAAAAATACCAGATCTATTATCTGTCTATCTATTGATAGTAACAGCTACCTACCTATTTCACCAGCTGCTTATCAATTTTCTGTCTCAGTCTAGATAGTTAGCTATCTACTTATCAAATCATATCTATCTATCTATCTATCTATCTATCTATCTATCTATCTATCTATCTATCTATCTATCTATCTATCTATCTCTATTATATCTACTCTATCTATCCCCTCTCATCTATCTTCTATCTCAATCTCTCTCTTATCTATCTATCTATCTATCTATCTATCTATCTATCTATCTATCTATCTATCTATCTATCTATCTATCTATCTATCTATCTTATATCTCTATCTCTATCTATCTATCTATCTATCTATCTATCTATCTATCTATCATCTCTCTCTCTCTCTCTCTCTCTCTCTATCTGTCTATCATCTCTCTCTCTTCTATCTATCATCAAACAAATAAAAAAACAGCTAAATTGGTATCCAGGCTGAGCTTCCCTAGCTAACTTTACCAGAATGTTTAAAACTGGATCCTTCAAGACCGCCCACTCCCCCAGCTGCATTAAATTAGTCATTTAGTCCATTATTCCCCTTATCAGTTATTTCTTCTGCTGACTTACAGGAGGAAACAGAAATTGGTGCAACAAATTTGCCCTTTGAACAGGTTTATTATTGCATTATTCCTTTATGGGGTTTGCAATGTAATTGCACCAAGTGATGTTGTAAATTCTGTCTGGAAGTGATGGGGCTTTGCCGTCTCCAATCACCACCTGATGTCTGGAGGACGCACACCGTAATGTTTCCCCTTGTCTCCTTTCAAACAGGATTTCCTGCACGTTCTTCCCGTGCATTAGAGGACAAAGAACTCTCCTTCTCCTTCTCCTCCTCCTCCTCCTCCTGTCTTCTTCTTCTTCTTCTTCTCTTCTTCTTCTTCTTCTTCTTCTTCTCCTCCTCCTCCTCCTCCTCCTCCACCTCTTCCTCTCCTCCTCCATCACCACCACCTTTCTTCCTCCCTCTTTTCCTTCCTTTTCATCCCTTCTTCCTTCCCTCCTCCTTCCTCTCCTCCCCCTCTCCTCCTCCTCCTTTCCTTCTCCTCCTCCTCCTTTTTCACCTTTCCTTCCTTCCTTTCTTCCTTCCCTCTTTCTTCCTTTTCATCCCTCCTCCTTCCATTTCTTCTTCTTCTTCTTCTACTTCTTCTTCTTCTTCTTCTCTTCTTCTTCTTCTTCTCCTCCTCCTCCTCCTCCACCTCTTCCTCCTCCTCCTCCATCACCACCACCTTTCCTCCCTCCCCTCTTTCCTTCCTTTTTCATCCCTCCTTCCTTCCCTCCTCCTTCCTCCTCCTCCCCCTCTCCTCCCCCTCTCCTCCTCCTCCTCCTCCTTTTTTCACCTTTTCTTCCTTCCCTCTTTCCTTCCTTTTCATCCCTCCCTCCTTCCATTTCTTCTTCTTCTTCTTCTTCTTCTTCTTCTTCTTCTTCTTCTTCTTCTTCTTCTTCTTCTTCTTCTTCTTTCTTCTTCTTCTTCTTCTTCTTTTTCTCCTTCTCCTCCTCCTCCTCCTCCTCCTCCCCCCTCCTCCTCCCCCCTCCTCCTCCCCCTCCTCCTTTTCTTCCTCCTCCTCCTGTTCCAAACTAGGGGTTTTTGTCCCAGACTAGGAGTGACATGATATCAGTCTTCTTGTATTTGAGGAGCAGCCACAAAGAAGAGGGGATCAAACTATTCTCCAAAGCACCAGAAGGCAAGAGAAGGAGCAAAGGGTGGAAACTAATCAAGGAGAGAAGCAACCTGGATTAAGGAGAAATTTCCTGACAGTGAGGACAATCAACCAGTAGGACAGAAGTTGCCTTCAACGGTTTGCAGGTGCTTCATCCAAAGCAAAAGGGCCTTTGAGCAAAACATTTTGCTCGCCCCGCAAGGTTGAAATCCAAATTCACCCAGCGTTTTAATAGGAATTAGAGGAACAATCGTGTGATTATGATTAAAAAGCAAAAGAGGAGCATTACATTTTATGTTCGGCTATAATTGGTATTTATGACAATTTATGTAAACAGTAATGAAGCCTATGTGATTATTTTATTATTTCTTATTTTTTGCTCGGGAAATTGCATTATGACGCCAACGATCGTTACTGTTAATTTTCCTAAGATGATGGCAATCAGCAGCCTGGTTCCATTGTAAATACGTTAATTTAAAATTCAAACGCTGTTGATATTGCCAAAGGAGTTCATGTTTGATTTCTGAAAGTCAACAATGTCAGAGGTTGTCAGAGACTCTGGAAAGAGTGCAGAGAAGAGCAACCAAGATGATTAGGGGACTGGAGATTAAACATATGAAGAACGGCTGCAGGAGCTGGGTATGTCTAGTTTGACGAAGAGAAGGACCAGGGGAGACATGATAGCAGTGTTCCGATATCTCAGAGGGTGCCACAAAGAAGAGGGAGTCAAACTATTCTCCAAGGCACCTGGGGGCAGGACAAGAAGCAATGGGTGGAAACTAATCAAGGAGAGAAGCAACTTAGAACTGAGGAGAAATTTCCTGACAGTTAGGACAATTAACCAGTGGAACAGAAGTTGCCTCCAGAAGTTGTGAATGCCCCAACCCTGGAAGTCTTTAAAAAGATGTTAGATAGCCATTTGTCTGAAATGGTATAAGGTTCCTGCCCACGCAGGGGGTTGGACTAGAAGACCTACAAGGTCCCTTCCAACTCTGCTATTGTATTGTATTGTATACAGGTGCTGGGAGGAAAGAAGGAAAGGGGGAGGTTAAATACGTCCCCCTAATTTGCATCGGAAACTAAGAGAGAACTTGGCGGAAGAAAAGTTTGTTGAAAGGGCAGGAAAATGTTATGGGGTTCGCTATTAGCTCTTGTTAGTTTAGAGCAGGGGTGTCAAACTCAAGGCCTGTGGGCCGGTTCCAGCCCACAAAGTATTCAGATCAGGCCCGCAGGGTCAGCTTGGAAAATGTAAGTGGCTGGCCCACTGCACTTCAGCCCAGTCTACATGTGTCGCTTCAGCCCGGTCTACCCAATACAAACAGGAAACATTGGACCAGCATAGCTTTGGCTTGGTCTACTCAATGCAAAGGGGAAACATTGGGCCAGTGTGGCTTTCACCCAGTCTACTCAATGCAAAGGGGAAACATTGGGCCAGCGTGGCTTTCACCCACTCTACCCAATGCAAAGGGGAAGCATTGGGCCAGTGTGGCTTCAGCTTGGTCTACCCAATGCAAAGGGGAAACATTGGGCCAGCGTGGCTTCAGCTTGGTCTACCCAATGCAAAGGGGAAACATTGGGCCAGCGTGGCTTCAGCTTGGTCTACCCAATGCAAAGGGGAAACATTGGGCCAGCATGGCTTTCACCCAGCCTACTCAATGCAAAGGGGAAACATTGGGCCAGTGTGGCTTTCACCCAGTCTACTCAATGCAAAGGGGAAACATTGGGCCAGCATGGCTTTCACCCAGCCTACTCAATGCAAAGGGGAAACATTGGGCCAGTGTGGCTTTCACCCAGTCTACTCAATGCAAAGGGGAAACATTGGGCCAGCATGGCTTTCACCCAGCCTACTCAATGCAAAGGGGAAACATTGGGCCAGCATGGCTTTCGCCCAGTCTACTCAATGCAAAGGGGAAACATTGGGCCAGTGTGGCTTCAGCCCAGCCTAATCAATGCAAAGGGGAAACATTGGGCCAGTGTGGCTTCAGCTTGGTCTACCCAATGCAAAGGGGAAACATTGGGCCAGCGTGGCTTCAGCCCAGTCTACTCAATGCAAAGGGGAAACATTGGGCCAGCATGGCTTTCACCCAGCCTACTCAATGCAAAGGGGAAACATTGGGCCAGCGTGGCTTCAGCCCAGTCTACTCAATGCAAAGGGGAAACATTGGGCCAGCATGGCTTTCACCCAGCCTACTCAATGCAAAGGGGAAACATTGGGCCAGCATGGCTTTCACCCAGCCTACTCAATGCAAAGGGAAAACTTTGGGCCAGCGTGGCTTCAGCCCAGTCTACTCAATGCAAAGGGGAAACATCTGGCCAGCATGGCTTTCACCCAGCCTACTCAATGCAAAGGGGAAACATTGGGCCAGCGTGGCTTCAGCCCAGTCTACTCAATGCAAAGGGGAAACATCTGGCCAGCATGGCTTTCGCCCAGTCTACTCAATGCAAAGGGGAAACTTTGGGCCAGCGTGGCTTCAGCCCAGTTTACTCAATGCAAAGGGGAAACATCTGGCCAGCATGGCTTTCACCCAGCCTACTCAATGCAAAGGGGAAACATTGGGCCAGCGTGGCTTCAGCCCAGTCTACTCAATGCAAAGGGGAAACATCTGGCCAGCATGGCTTTCACCCAGCCTACTCAATGCAAAGGGGAAACATTGGGCCAGCGTGGCTTCAGCCCAGTCTACTCAATGCAAAGGGGAAACATTGGGCCAGCATGGCTTTCGCCCAGTCTACTCAATGCAAAGGGGAAACATCTGGCCATCATGGCTTTCACCCAGCCTACTCAATGCAAAGGGGAAACATTGGGCCAGTGTGGCTTCAGCCCAGCCTACTCAATGCAAAGGGAAAACATCTGGCCAGCATGGCTTTCACCCAGTCTACTCAATGCAAAGGGGAAACATTGGGTCAGCATGGCTTTCGCCCAGTCTCCTCAATGCAAAGGGGAAACATCTGGCCAGCATGGCTTTCACCCAGCCTACTCAATGCAAAGGGGAAACATTGGGCCAGCGTGGCTTCAGCCCAGTTTACTCAATGCAAAGGGGAAACATCTGGCCAGCATGGCTTTCATCCAGTCTACTCAATGCAAAGGGGACACATCAGGCCAGCATGGCTTTCACCCAGTCTACTCAATGCAAAGGGGACACATCAGGCCAGGATGGCTTTCACCCAGTCTACTCAATGCAAAGGGGACACATAGCAGAAGTTTGGAAAGTGGTGTCAGCCATGTCCAGTCAGTGGCATTAAGCTGGCCATATTCACCCAGTTGGCCCTGCCCTCTCTTCCCCCCTGAGATCAACCACAACCCTTATGTGACCCTCAATGAAATTGAGTTTGACACCTCTGGTTAAGAGCAATGAGGAACATTTAATA